>JAPYYW010000322.1:0-61980 GCA_030522545.1 Cremastinae sp. A BG-2022a | reverse complement strand
CACTGGGTCTCGTGGACCCATGAAAAATTTTGACGCACGTCAAATTTTTTTCTAATGAGTAGAGATTAGCCAAAAGTCAATGCGCTCCGCATAATACAGACTCTATTCCGATGAATCGATTAGAGGCCTCATGTCTTTTTTAATATAGATTCGCTTAAGGTTTGTGACGCTTTTTTACAAAAACTCAAACTTACACTCGTTTTCGTAAACTCGCGCCACAAACCTTAGACTCATATCGCAACATCGAGATTGTCAGAAAATCGCCGCACTTTCCCACCGTGTGACATAAATATCTATATTAAATTCGTCTCTAATTTAGTATATTTAAATCAGGAATTATAGTATCTCCCTGAAAATGCAATCGTTATCTGACTCCCGTTTCGCCGAGCGTCGCGCGCAAGTCGTTTGCGAACGAGCGCAGCGTCCGATCGGGCAAAGAAACGCCGGTCGGGATCGGGAGCACCGCGCCGAGACATGTCCTCTTATGGTAGTGTCTTCGTCGCCGAGTCCGCCGGTCGATTCCCCGCGGTACCCTCAGCGCCGAGAATTACGAAAAAGAAGCAGACGACGGGAACAAGAATAAAAGGAGGACGAGGAGTAAGAACGAAGAAGACACGCCGCGTCGCGGGATCGGTACACGAGTCCGAGTCGTGTGTGCGTCTCGTAATGCAGTCTTGTGCATTAAAGTGCATTTAACCGGGCAGAGAATAACGCGAGAATAAGGACTCTGGGACGCGCGAGAGTTGAAAATATATATATATAATACACGTCGAACAATAAAAAAATGCGTATCAGAGATTGTTATCCGACGTTGCGATATTTCCAGCGTGACATCGATAGGATGGCCATTGTCCATTTTATTTCGGATCGATCAACAACACCGAGAGTCACGTGTGAGAAAGTCAGACCGAGAGATCGATCGGACGAGGAGATCCTGCGATATGAAACTTGCAAGATATATCATCAGGAAGGAAGTCTTGGACGATATATTCAGGATGAAATATATAAGACTATATCTGGATCATCGGGGATTGAACGACGAGCTGGGGCAAGAAGGTATCGGAACACATTGGGTTCTCGATATATATATGGATACACATATATATTCGCCGGAGGTGATTTCCCAGGATCCCGCAGGTTAACAAGGTCTTTGAAGGCGAGCAGGTTGTCCTCGGCTTCTCAACGACGTCTGGGAGCTAATTGGTCTACACAGGTTCAAAGGCGAGGCCTCCGAAATCCGGGGATACTCGATCCGAGATCTCATCGCGGGCCGAAATCCGGTTGGGATATCGAACGGATTTACGCCGAGCGGGACCTGCGCAGGAACGACGACGAGCAGCCAGCTGTATATTTTTAATCTCATTACCCAACCCGGACAGCCGCCGGGCACACTTCGGATCCTTTTCTAGATCTCGAGCTCCAGTTCCGGTTTCGTAATCAAGGCAGCATTGTCCGTTAGCGATCGCGTTATCCGCGGGGCTCCGCCATCATACCGCATTATAGATTCATATATACTTTCTATATGGTATACACATATAGAATTCGGGCAGGCTCGATCGCGATCGAAACAACGCGGCGATTATTACAATGCGAAACCTGTTCTGGCTCCGTGTCAGCCATTATGAAGTTATTACGAATTCCCGAGCGGGAGAAACAATCGGTGTAACGAGATCGCATTATTCTTTCTCTCCGAATAAAGAATTTATATTATTCGCGGCGATGAGATTTCGCTCTCCTTAATGTACCTCTTCCGTCCTCGCTTCCCGCCGTCGTGATTATTCCTTAATCTCGCTCTCCGATCGCTCCCCGGCACGACGCTTCTTATTCTTACTAACTTCGGAGACGACTATCGTCCCTCGTTTCTCTCCCACTTTAATGGTGTCTCCGTGCTTCGACCACACAACGTAACGAGCCACTGCGCGAGAGAGAGAGAGCCCAGCAGCACCAGCAGATCGCGTAAAGTACCCGGAACGCGTACAATCGTTGACGGCGAATATAAATGATGTACACCTGAGACATCTCCTCGCAATCTCCATCATTTTCTGAATTTCGGAATAACAATGGGAGCGAAGATCTCTCGAAGAATTGATATCTTCCGAGGCGGGATGAGTCATCGGATGCTCGAGCGAGCGTCGCGCGCTCTCGCTTTTTTCCTCTCGATCCTTCCTCTATATCTCGCTCGGTGTCTCCGCCGCCGCCGCCGCCGCTCAATTCCCTCCGTTCTTTCTCGGCGTCGTGAAAACCCGCAGTCTCGCACGCCCAGAGCGGGGCGTCTCATCTCCGTGTGTCTCTCGCTGCTCTCTCAACCCGCCGCAGTTGCCGACGGCGAAACGAGCATCCGAAGCGGCTTTATTCCACGCCACGCTGTCCACGCGACCGCGGCGCTCTTGCAAAAGGGTGACGGAAATAAACGATCCTAATGAAGCGCTACTTATGCCAGGCATTCCCCTTTGTCCCGTCCGGCGGACCTCTTCGTATTTACGATCCAAACATTAGACGATACGCTCGTCAAAGCATCGTCGAGAGAATTACTCTTGTCACAGCAACTCAATTTTTAATCTTTCCTCTCGCTCGTACGCACGCATAAATAACATCCGCGTACATGAAATTGGTTACGAAATCTTGACGAAATGATCATCACTCGTCGCAGTCATCAATTTTGTTTCGTCGATTTTATATTTCATCCTTTTTGTTAATCAAGCGCCTTTCAGTGCCGCTTGATAAGTCTTCCTCCTTTTTAGCAGGAAATATTCTTTCAGAATTTCGTTCACGAGCATCGGTTTTAATGGGCGGAGGATCGCTGATGGTTGAAGGAGGGCTTTTATTAATACCATTTATTACAGAATCCGGTGACTTCCTCGGTAGGTGGAACTCGGAAATTTTCCTGAGAAGCTCTCACGTGTGTTCCGTGACCGGACGAGAGTGCCTTCGAGTATTCTCATTTTATTCCCTTTTCTCTACGCCTTATTCGAGTCTCTCTTCCTCCTCATCCGGATGGGTAAAACCGCCCGCGACGCGAGGGCCGATACGCAAAAACATAATTTCCATCGGAAAAAAGGATAAATAAAGAAATGTTTCGTCGTGCGGGAGCACGCGGAATAATTCGAGACTCACCGTGAATTTCCTTCCTTCCTTCTAAAGTTTCGCCGTTTATGCCACACATTTTCCCAAGAGGCTGCTCCGCAGATATGAGCGAACGTTCCCGTCGCGTTGCTTTCTCATCGCGACGAGCGACCTCGGAATATACAATTTTATGCGCTCGAGTACCTGTACAATTTCCTAGTATAAAATCGCGTATACGACTCTCCTCTCGTCCACTTTTGCCGAGTATCGTTGCGCGGGGTGCATACCGACACTTTTATCTGCTTGCATTGCAGACTTTATACGTGCGCGAGGAATTTTTTGTGCGGAAAAAAGGAGGACGAGAGGAAAAAGGAAACGGCGGGAGGCCAAGAGCGCCGGGACGCGATCGGAGTCGAATGAATTTCGAGTTCGTATTTACAACGCTCCGAGGTTCTATCGCGAAAATCTCTCTCGACGGCGAGTTCCAGACAAGACAGGAGATGCGACGGAGCGAGTCGACACGTCGCGAAATTGCTCCCGATTAATTAATGTCTTGCCACCGAACGTATGCATATTTTCCGGGCGGATTATACGAGTCGGACGTCTCGCTTGTATTCTCTCTTTATTCGTCTCCCAATTTCGTTTTATATTTAATTTGCAAGCCACGCGTACGCGCGGTCTCGTTAGAGACGACATCAATTAAATTCAGCCTTCTTGAATTCGAAATAAATTTTTTCCTGCGTCATTATATTCGTACTATTCTCCCGCCACTCTCGTCAAGTTCGTAAAATTTATCCCAGTATTCCTATACCCTCGACATAATGCGTCGAGTCTCCATTTACATTATTTTTAGCTCCTAAAATAAACGGAAAGCAAGAATAGTCGAGAAATCGAGATCTTCGTCTATTGCGTAAATAAATTTATGGAAAGCGAAGTTAATGAGCCAGAATGCAGGAGATTTATTTTTGGAAGCCTTGGCAGACGATACGAAAGGGCCGAATAGGGTCTTCGCGATGCGCTTCAAGATAGACCCTATAGCGAAAGTTTTTTAAAATTTTATCTTCAACCTTAAATATTAATTAGAAAATAATAGTAAATCTGGTGTTAAAATAGTGTTAATTTAACACCATTCTTCGTCTATATAGTTCCCACCGCGTGGTGTAGAATATGGCATGGTGTTATATGATAGATGTGGTTTGATATGCTGTGTTGAATCAGTGTAAAATAATATATAGAATATTTTGGAATAATTTAAAAGTTTCGATTTGTTTGTAAGGCTCATTTACATTATATTCAACTTTGTTCGTAAAAAATTCCATGTTAACAAGTTCGTAAATTATTTTTTGTTGTTTTTTTCTCTCTGAATGCAGAGATTAACCTTGAAGTAGGGTGTAATTTACTATCTAAACTTGTTCTTTAAAAAAAAAAATTTGTATACATTTTGTATACATTTGAATAAAATATCCATAATAGATGTAACGTTGATATTGAGTAGCAGGTATTCTGACAATTTTTTTAAAAAGTTTACTTTTAAGTATCAGTTCCTTGAAATAATTATGCTTTCCTTCAATCCTGATTGACCAAAGATGCCCTCGAGAATCGATTACTATTGCTCAATGATATTCGGATTATGGGTCATAAAATGTATAGTTTTGGTATGCCAAGCTTGAGCTCAGGTACCTGATACTAAATTTTTCGCGTTCATTCTCTTCCGTTTATTCCCACTTAATAGAGCGGACTGCCAGAAACGTAAACAAAGTTTTATTGCTGAGCAGAGATGGACGAAGCTCGATACTTTTCTGAGAAATGGAAATAATTTTTCAATAGTTATTTCATTAGTTATTTCAATACTTATTTCATTGACGGTGTAATAAACATCATCCATTGAAAAATGTTCATTTTTCACAAAAGTATCGAGCTCTGCCTATCTCTTTTATTGTTGAAAACATTGATTTTTAACCCAGTGAAATCAGCAAGTAACACCGCTCAATATCTTTTACCAAACACATCAATGTGTCATTATTTTGCACCATTTCCTTTTATACCACTCACACAATTTGATTAACAATACGAAATTTTTTACAGTTTACATACAATGGTTTGAATTTTTTTTTAGGACGAAGTTGAACGCCCGCGATGATGAGTGAAAGCCGAAGGGAGAATTATAATGAAGCGAAGGGAAAATTAAGAGGTATAGAAATAAGCCCAAGGCTCGAGCATAATGGGTTCGCTAATTCGATCGAATGAAGATCTCGACATGCCGTCCCATTGCAGATATTATACAGCAAAGGCGAGATCAAGAGGGGAGCCAATAACCGACCGAACGTTATTCTCGCGTGTCCCCGGCGCAACTAGCTGCCGAGACGATAACAGTTATCGCGTCTTATTTTCCTCGCAAGAATCGTTTAATGAATCAAGGAGGCGTGTTACACGTTGCGGTTTCAATTTCGTTTCTCACTTCCAGTTTCACACGCTCTCGCCAGCAAATTGAAATAATCTCTCCGGCACTCAACTGGAATATTATTTACACCCATTCTTATCGGGATCAATATTCGACCACAAACGGAGCGTTACGAACAAGAATAAACACCCTCGGGATAAGACTTTAACTGGATTCAATTTCTCGCAAACAAACAACGTGTTATTATTCTTTATAACCTAAAAAAAAATGTTGTCGTGGAAAAATATATGTTACATGGTTTCTATGACATTTGCCGATGACGTTTTATATTTCTTTCCATCATCGAGGCGAGAGTTGATTGCACGTTTCCTTTCATCCTTCGCGTTAAGTTGCACGCAAATCTTCCAGGAAAGATTGCACGCGATATTGCATCGGTAATATGGAAATTAGAAAATGAAAATAGCGACGAGGGATTCGAAATGAAAAAAAAAACAAAGCATCGTCGGTAAATTGTATATTCGAGCGCTGAGTTGCGGAAAAATGTGTCTCACGTGCGAATAGTGCCAAGGACCGCCGGTGATATTCGCGTTGCGCAATAATTGTGCTCTCGACCGCGAGTGCTGATCTCTCTGGGGCAAACGGAGGCAACCGGCCGTTTCGTCGCTTACACACGTTCCGCGCGTGGCTCGCGGTTTTTCCACCTCTCTTCAACGTACGCTCCGCGAGCGACGTACCGGCCGCCGCAATAGCGGAATGAATAGATCGGGCGGACAAGGGACGTCGGGGCAAAACGGCCACAACGCATCGGCCAACACCGTTCTAACAATCATTAAAATTAATCATTTTCACCCAATTTTATTTTCAACTTATTCCTCGGTTCGTGCATTAATTACGAGAACAATATTGTCAAGGATAAGGTTGGCTGTTTTAACACTATTTTTTGGTCGAACGGACCATTTTGCCCCAATAGTTTATAATGCAGTAGCGCTCATACACAAGACTAGAGGAATTTTATTGCGTGCCCGCATAGCTTTACAATGAACTGCTCTTTCATTACTGTCAAAGTTGGAGCATTGTGCGCACTTTTTGACGCTAAGAAAAAGTCAGAAAAACAGCAGATATATGAATATAAATTCTTATAATGATTAAAAAAGTTTGATAAAAATAGTATAAGGAATTCATTTGGAAAAAATCAAAATGTCTGTTGTCCATTGTAGTATAAAAATTGAATAGCACATACATTTTGATTACTGTCAGAATTATTGCTGTTATCATTTTTCAACGAGGAGAAAGTCTTTTCGAAAAACATTCCAATGTTTTGAATCCTTATTAAATTTATATGATAAATGGATAGCTCGTTTTATTACTATGGTAGTTATCAAATGAGCCATATATTTTCTTTTCTAACTGAAAGATTTGAAAAAAAAATTAGTAAAGACGTATAATTGTATTCAATAAAAATAAACATTTTTTATTTCTTTTTTTCATTTTACGAGCAACAACGCGGCCGCTTCTTTGACATGTTTGAATCCATATTTTGCTGTTCTTCTGAGCGCATACTTCATACAATTTCGCATAATACACTCTATTACGATTAATTAATTAGAGGTTTTATCTCTTTCTTAATACAGGATATACCCGCACCAACCTTTTTTAAAAATATTTGGAAACGATATTATAAATTTGAAACAGCACTAACCTATTCACTTTTCGTATGATTGAAAATAACTGGAACTGATACTCCATTGAACTTGTCGAATACTCTGACACTTTCTACCGGGCTACTGATTCCAAATTCAGTCGAAAATCAAAGCAATCAAGACCGTTTTCGGTTTTTCCCTCGACCTCGATGAATAATCACCATGGAAACAATGACCAAGGGATATTAACGAAAATTTGAAAATTTGTTTTCCTTGTTACGCTTGACGAATTTTCTCTCTTTTTTTTTATGTTTACGATCCCCAAATTATTCAGGTTTTGTCCAGGTACATTTGATACAAAATAATAGAAAATTTTGTTGCAAGTTTTTTTCACATGAGATGAGAAAATTTAGCGTGTTCGAGGTACTCCAGCCTGATTTTTGGAGAATCGAAAATAGGAAAATCTCAAAATTTCAAGTGGCGCTATCTTTTCGTATCTTCGACGATATCAATTTTATGATGGGTAATTCCCGAAAATTTTTGCAATACGAAATGAATGATTCTAACATCAAGGTAATTATTTCCAAAGCAGCTCACGTTGAATTTTTTTTTAATGAGTAGAGATTAGCCAAAAGTTCATGCGCTCCGCATAATGCGCTCTATTCCGATTAATCGATTAGAGACCTCATGTCTTTTTTAATATAGGATGATAAAAATTGTATATATGTATAAATTTGTAAAACATTGTAATAAAATTGTATTGTATGATAGTATAAATTTCACTTATATTATCCAAATTAAATCATACTGTGACCAATCTTCAGCCCGTAGAAAGTTAGAAACACATATATGAATATATACTTTCTTTTTATTCCAACTGAAGAATTCAAACCAAAATAGTAAAAAAATGTTATTAAGAAAAAATAAAAATCTTACTGTTTTTTATTTAATTTTATGATGGAAATGTTGGATAGCAAATGTGTATTGCTGTGTATAAGTCAGATCATTTTATGTCCAATTTCCGGCACGCAGAAAATCCCAAATTGTATACATAGCAATCTTATTTTTCCGTACTCAAAAATTGAAAAAATATACAATTTAGTGAAGAATGAAAATGCACACACGAGAATATTTTTCTTCCTGTTTCGTCTAAAAATTTGAACAAAAAATGTCAAAAAATGTAAATAATATTGCAAGTTTTAAAATGTTAAGATGAAAAAATAGGATGGATGATGGCTCGATTTGACGGAGCGTGGCGACAGGAAAGAGCGCTGTGCGAGAGGATCACGCGTGCACACGTGCAATTCATTCTGTTGGTTCGAGCAGGAGAATAAGAGAGACGAACGTCTCGTCACGCCAACGCGCGCGGATGCCGCCAACCCGCTGAGGTCTCGTCGGTGCTCCGCGGCGGGGAGTTTTCATGCGACCGCGGTGCGCGCGCTAATATACGCGCACGCGGTAACCGAGAAAGTGTAGCATCAGAAGTATGTCGGAGCGCGTTACGTGGAGGGCATAGCACGTAGCGAAATGATGAGACATCATCAAGCGAATCACCGGATGACTAATTACGCACGAGCCGCGGCCGCCGTGCTCTCGCTCCGACTTTTCGCTTCGCGCACGTTTAGCTATGCAATATCGCGTGTGTTTATGTGTCGACAAGTAGAGTGCGATACACCCGATGCCACACACGCGCACAGTAATCGCGTACACGATAAAATTTATCGCATTAAATTGCATTCATCAAAAACACCCGCGGCTGCGAATATGACACAACTCTCATCAAATAACACGAAAATCCCGTATATTTTATCATATCTGCTTATTTTCATTCTTTCTTTTATACATCGATTCGTGTTTTGTTATTCGCACCTTTTTTTTTCTTTTCATCATACAAAAGTTTCAGCACGTGTATAAAGAACAGAGATTATTTTCTCGAGACAAAGAAATGCGATTTCTCCCTCCATCAGCAGGACTAATATAATCGGTGTTCGGGGATTAGACAGGAAGAAAATTGAAGCAGACAGAGGAATTTTTCTCGTATACGTTAGAGGAGAAATTGAAGATATCTGATATCTGGCGCGATAGAGAAAAAAAAAGGAGAAAATTTGAGCGATCTTTATTCCGTTTCGTCGTTTTCTCGAGGGCGTATACACGACGATATGACGGTGTATGTCTCTTGATGGGAGGACAATGTACACGCATCGGACCTCGTTTAGTCCGGAGCGAGGACGCAACGACGGGATCGACGATTCCGTCGGACGTGACCGTTTTGCAAAGATCCCCGCGGGAACTCGACCGGGACGGGCGATTCTCCGCGTTCCTGGGATCTCGCTGGTCACACACAGTTCTCGATTGACGTGCGAGCGAGAAAGGAGGGGAGAGAGAGAAAGAGAGATGGAAGATCAAGGATGGAAATGCGAGATCGCTACCGTGCTGGACGCTCTTTTGCTTGCCAGCGGACTTGAAGCGATCTCAACGTGCGTGGACAGGCCCGGAATTCGTTTGCGATGGACGGGACGTCGTCTCGCGTTAAGTGCAACGAATTATACCGCGGAGCGACGTGCGTGCAAGCGCGATACGAAAAACAGAGTGAGAGAGAGAGAGAGATAAAGTGGCAAAAACTTCTTAGCGTCGAGTTATGGTATCTCCGAGGGAACAGACGGCACACGACATTTATATACCGGCCGGCGAAAATTATTGCGCGAGACGCACGACTCATATTCGACGTCCTTTTCCCTTCAACGAATCCACACAGCAGGATGGAGATAATTGTGAATTATGGCCACCGAGACACACGCGACAATTATTTTCGGAATTCGGTCTATCTTCATTCCAGACAATGCTAATTTGCTCGTTTGTACCATTTTTAAAACGTTTGTACGAATTCGTGCCAAATTAAAACAACTGCAAATTCACAATATGGACTACGCTTTGATAGCGGAAATATTTTCCTTGTAAATTCAGGATTTGCTGTTAATAAGTAATTTATTGTCGTAAACTTAAGGAGGTATTAACGAAAGTACAACAATAAACTTTGTCTATTGACATTTTTTTACGATATAGAGTGTATTAATCCAGTTTTTCGATGGATAAATTTCAAGTAGCATTAACGATAAAATAAGCGAAAATTATCCCGACAAAGTATGCTCGACATAAGCCAGAGTATTATGAGAAGCATTGAGAAAAATCTTCTTTTATTGAAAAAAAAAATATTTTGAGTGAACTTTCAAATAATCTAAAATATTTCACGTGTTCATTAGTGTATAAGGTTCAATTATTTACCATAAAAATATATGGTCATCGAACTTTTCATTGAATTATTTAACGAAAATATTATTAGATATGACACTTATACGTGAGTGAATTAGAGTCAAATTATAACCTAAAAATGAAAATTACTTTTTAACTACATATCTGTATTGCATCAATATATTTTACATTTCAAAATGAATTTATTTGGTAAAAAACGATTTATTCAATCTTAAAAGTAATTTATTAACGCCTCATTAAAAAATAAGCTAAATAGTATCTCATTTGACTAGTAAGTATCGCTAATACCTCCTTAAAAATTCTACAGACTATTTTCCTCAACTGATATTTTATGTTACTATATTTTTTATAATAAATTAATGGAGTTGTTGAATATTATTAAGTGGAAAAATCAACGAAATGCCTCATTTTAAAAAAATATTATAGTATACCGAATACGTCACTGTTTATACCATAAAATCACAGTAAAACTATATTTTAAACACTTGAAAAAAAAAGCTGACCAGAAACTTTTTGATTTGACTGTCACGAGACAACTATACCTCAAAAAGCAAATTGAGCAATAAAAAACTAAAGTATCAGAGATATATACAATAAACATATATCTCTTTCTATTTATCAATCTCTCTATATACGCCTCTTCTCGTCGCCGGACTCGAATATGCTTTGGAGATTTCCGATAGTCGCCTCGTTTCTTTTTCTCCGATTCGCGAGGTGTGAGGTCCGCGTCGTGTATTGATAAATATATATATTACGACGAGTCCCGAGAAGACTCGAGCCGAAAGATGTGCTCGTAAGCAGATAAAAATCCCTGAGCACGGTGGAAAAAATGTCTTAACTTTGGTCGCTGGCCAATCGATCGCCGGGAGGCGAGAGAAGGTAGAAAAGAGAAACAAGGGGGGGGGACGTCGTTATTACCGAGCGAGAGAGCGGCAAAAGTTGAAAGACGCGGCTCGTCGTCGTCGAGCGAGCTCACCGGCCATGAATTCGTAGATACGGATAAGAATAAGAGACTGCTCGCTTCCTAGGTGTCGGAAGTATAGGAATGCTGCTAATCCTCGTGTATCGAGTTTCCCTGTGTGGTAAAGGCGACCCGCAATGACGCGAGCGTCGAAAAAGCGCAAGCCCACCCTTGGATAGATTAACGTGCGAGTATATACATGCGGGGAGAAAGAAGCAAAGAAAAAATGAATAAAAAAATGTTTAATAAGAAAAATATAGGGAAATAAACGTAAGAAAAAAGAAACGAGTCGATCCCATTTGACCTCGTAATGGAAACCGCGATGTCGTACGCCCGAGAAGACACCATTTTCACTCTCCGCACTCTCATTTTTTTTCTCTCTCTCTTCTTTCCAATCCTTGAAACTTTATTCCTCGCGAATTCGATCCCGGGGAAATATCGTTATGAATTACGACAGACCAATTTATGAGAGAATTATAATATTATTTTTCTCGGTTAATTTATATTCCGTTTCGAGTTTCCTACGGCACTGTGAGACACCTTGAAAACACTTGACAAAAAGTCGCGCGAGACTGAATAGAGAAAAAGATCGATGCCGTAACGAATCGTGTCTGTTTTTTCCATCATGGGATATGTATATGTATATGTACGTATGTGGCGCAGGAAGCAAGGTTGGAGAATAAAAAAAATCGAGGCCTGTTTACCGAAGTTTTGCCGGAAGTGCAATCCTTTGGCACGGAGATAAGAGAAAAACGTTATTCGACGAGCAAGGTGCGGTTCGTCGTCGAAGAAGTCTCGATGAGCGACGAGCCGAAAAAAGGCAAAAGATGAACAAAGAAATAGCGATGACAATGTAATAGAAAAGCGAGTTCCCGAAGAGAGTATATATTTTTCTAATTAATCCTTCGCGAGTGGCTCGTTAAAACGTTGCGAAACTCTCTCTTCTCGCTTGGAACAATGAAAAACAATTCTCGTTAACAATAATGGCTCCCGCGAATAAAGCTCCGCGGCTATTATTACGGCGACTCTTTTTATCACTTTTTGCGCTGCCGATACAGCAAAGAGTCGCAACTACCGAGAAGGAGGCGTGCGTCGAGAATCGAAAAGAATAAGACAAAGAGAACGAGAGAGGGAGGGAGAAAGAGAAAAAAAAAGAATTCCTCTAAGCAGAGGAGTCAAGAGTTGCTATTTTTAATACAACGAAAGGCGTCTGCGAATTAGCGTGCTGCGAGGACGGTTCGTCTCGTCGCTCCGCGATCATCATTCACGTATAAACGCACGTGCACGCGCGAATAAAAGAGCGAGTCAGCGGCGCGAAAAGTGAAGAAAAAACGAATGCATAAAGATCCGGAATGAAAATTGGGAGAAAAATTATGAGGCCTCTCTGGAATCATGGGTCGGATTTGTTTACCGGAAGTGAGTGAATTTCTCGAATTCGCGATCTCGCGAGTCATCGAGCGAGGCAAAAAGCTCGGGCGAGAATTTAAATAGCTATATTTGAATTTCAAATTCGATCGTGATCAGCTCTCGATTATATGGCCACTTTTTTCTTCCTTCCATAAACCCTTTTTTCGAAATAAATATACAATATATCTATATATACGTTGGCCGGACATTTCTTACCTCGTTATCGATCGAACGATCCTAGACTTTACGGACGATGCGCATGGGAAGAAGCTGCCGTGATTGAGGCAACACTTAATCTGCATGATTAAAGGGAACAATTCTCCTCCATCGTTCCACCAGAATAAACTCTGACCCAATTCACTCTCTCTCTCTCTGCTCCCACCAATCGCTTCTCTTTTGTTTATCAAATTCCCGTCACTTATTTTCCAACGAACCGATTGTTTTTCGGAACGATTGTATCGCGGATCAAACTTTTTTTTTCTATTCTCGCCTTTTTTTTCCTCGTCCGCGCAATTGTTGCGATCGCGGTCACGAAGATATATAGTAGATAAAAAATGCTACTAGAGTTTCATAACAAGAAGTTCATTTCCCTCGCGTTTCCTGCACGCTTTTTATCTCCGTTTCCTCTCCGTCTGCCTCTCTCCCTCTTTTCCTTTTTTCTCCGTTTTCTCTCGCTCTCGCTGCTCCAATTCGAAGCACTTCTGTTTATTTTAAAGTTTCTTTCGGGGCTCGCGCCTCGCGGGCTCGGATATCCCGGCCACTCGGGTTTGCTTACGCAGTTTCATCTCGACGGGAAGATTTCGTATTTTTTTTCTCGGCAATGAAGCGGGAGTAGAGGGAGAAAAATCAAGAGCGAATCCCGCGTATCGGGAGAAAAAGATGAGAGAAAACGAACGAGAGACTCGAGGTCGATGCAAAAATTCGTTGGCGCGAGGCTCCTCCGTTTTCTCGATCTATCTCGTATTTTTCTTGCATCGTTCCTGCTTCGTCGCGCCGCGAAAAACGCAAGAGGGAGAATAAGAGGGGAGAACGGAGTCAACTCGGGTCGGGAGATCGGATCTTCGACAGCGTGAGCGCGTCAGCGTGAATTTTTCTCCCTCGCGTATATGAAAGTGAACGCGAGCGCGCGGATTCCGGATAATAAAAGTGCAACCGCCGGGGCGTCGCTGGGTCGAAGGTCGGGAGCTGCGAACACTCGCTAATTCACGAATGCGTGAATAAGCCGGGCAAGAAAAAAAAGAAGCGGAAAGGATTCGCGAGAGCTCGAACGAAAATTCCGAGACGTCGGAAAACGTCACTTTTTTTCTCACTTCCCGAGCCAGCCGATTATTCTCGCGACGACTGCGTGAACATTTGGAAACAATCGCTCTCTCTACGATGGAACTTGACTCTCTCGCGAAACTTTTTTTTTTCTTCCGGAATGAAGAAACGAGCGGAGCGAAACGTATATTTTTACCGTGTGCGCGCGAGAGAGCCTCGAGTAAACATTTCTCTACGGGCTTTTTCTCTCTTTTTGCTCGTTTCTCTTCTTCGGCGAGACGAGGCTGCGATACGTCGTGACTGGCGAGGACGTGACGATGACCGAGTGCAGTCACTCGGTAGAACTGCAGAAAACAGGTAGTCGGCGAGCGAGCGCACCAAACGGACGGTAAAAAGACCCCACACGGTGCGCCGCCGGACGAGAAATGGAGAAGGGAATATAAGGGATGAGGCCCTTCGAGCGAGAGAGGTCGAATGAAGATGGCGCGAAGATGTTACCTTCCTGAGACAATATTTCCTCCTTATATATTCCTCTCTCTCTCTCTCTCTCTCTCTCTCTCTCTCTTTTCTTTCTTTCTTTCTTTCGCCGCCTCTATCTCCTCTGCTTTTCCTCTCTTATGCATGAATATGCTTATTTTTGTATATGCGATTGTCTATGTGGGCACACGTGCGCCACACAGACTCGCCCGAAACGACGATTAATAGTCTCGTGTATCGTTTACAACGTTCGGTATCATTCACTGCCTTCTTTCTCATGCGATATAAACATACGCGAAGGCACACATTATTCGAGCTTGCACTCTAAAAGAATAAAAGGAAATGGAAAAAGATTTTTTGCTGACCCTTGGCAAACGCTCAACCGAGTCCCGGCCAATTTTTCTGTCCCTCTAATTTTTTTTTTTTCGCTCGCTCGAGATTTTTTCGCGACATCCGAGCTTTCTCGCATTCTTCGCACGTCGCTTCCGGGTCTTACTTCCCGGTCGTCGAGTAATCGATATTTCGACGGAATCGCTGATGTATTTTTCGAGACGTTCGAAAATCCTTTCGATCACGAAACTCGAAGTAAAAATACACTTTTTCACACGATTTTTATACACTTTGCAAAATAATGTGTAAATGCGGTGATATATGTGTTTTTTTAATTGTTACGAAAATTTTTTAACTGTGCTAATTTTTTCGTTTTTATTCGCAAGATTGGTAGAGAAAAGATCCAGCTAGAAACACTTTCTTGGCGGTGCATCAGAAGTGCATGAAAGGTATCACGACTCGTGAGTAAATTGAATTAATCGAGCGTGGCGGGAACGCAATTACTATACACACTCGACTCGCCGGTACACCTGTTAAAGCGTTGTCAGAAGACCGGGCATTCCGTGAGAAAACGCGAAACCCCTCGAACGTCGCGTATACACGGTATACGAAAATTCTTCAAATTATTTTCCCAATCAATTTTTGTTTAAATCAGTTAAATTTAATTTCACAAAAAAATAAATAAATAATAAAATAACCGTAAAAAATGATGACCGAATTCACTCTGTGATTTCTTTTGTTTTTACCTTTCACAAAAATTCTCTTTGTATTCGCTTGGTATCGATCATAATCGGGAAATCGGTACTGATCGGTGGAGGAGTCGATCAGCTGTCGCGCACAGCATCCGCGCAATCGGACCACTCACGAGACACTAAACGCGGCATGAGAATGGTAGAGGGAAAACCTGGAACTGGCGCGTGAGAGGTACACAAGGTAGGAGAGGTAAACCGAGAACACGGCAATTGGACGAACGAGGAAGGAGGGAACCAAATACCGCCTCACTTCCATACGTCGCTACGACTCTCACGATCAACACATACGAGTAAACACGCTCCTTCCTGTATTTTTTCTATATTTTTTTTATCATCGGTTTCGTCGTGTACGAATTATTAGATAGAAATAAAAACTACATCCAGAAAATAATTGAAGAGTCATTTCAAAAATCTATCGACAATATTCTACATAAGAAAAAAAAATCAATCGAAAAGTCAGAAAAGTTCATCAATAATTATGAAAAAAATAAGATTATTATTACGACAAAAAATAGATCAATTGTTTTCTTTCATCAGTTATTTCGTCGTGTACAAAATATTGGAGATAAATCTTTATTATCCTACATAAAAATAATTAAAAAGCCAATTAAAAAAAAAGTTATGCACCCGATGATTAAATTCAATTGGTTTTTTTTCTATTATTGTTAGATCGGATTTTTAGAGATAGACGGTTAAATGCGTGAAGTTGAAAAAATATATAACGCGGAGAGTATTTTCTCGGGAGGTGAATCCGCAGCTTCGTTAAAAAGTTAGTAAACGTCGCGAGGACTGAAACGGAAGCATCTGTATGCGACGTTTACTGCGACGCTAGCCGTGTGTGTCAGGTACACGTGGTTTCTCCCGCTGAGTGGCGCCAAATTAGCGAACTCCCGGGCGCGCACCGTCTCTCAGGTGGGCTCGATAAATCTCGGGAAAAAAGTTATCTCCTCGGAGAGATACGAACGTCTGATTATTTTTAAAAGATGGGACGATGTATACAAAATACGAAATAAAAAGAAAAGTAAAAAAAAAAGTTGTGTTTTATGAAGAAAATTATGTATGTGTTAAAAAGTTATTTAAAAATGTATAAAAATCTACTAAAAATAAATAATATTGTAAAAAAAAAATTGTGAGCCGAATATCCGCGGCTCTTGCTTTTACCAAAAATGTTTCTTCGCCAATTGTTCGGGAAAGTGTATAGAATGAATTTAAAAACGTCTCGGTCTTTCATTTTCGCACGTAAAGCCCTCCGGAGGCCTTTGTCACGAAATTTCGTACTTTTCCGGCTTCGGGACGGAATTGCGTTTCCCTTTGTGGCTCGGATCGCATCCTACCGTCCTTTTCTACAGGTGAACAACGGGGGAAGCGATCGCCCATGGATCCTCTCTCTTCTCTCTGCGAGACTTATTTTTATTGTGAAGTAACAGCACGAGATCAAACGGACTTTTACGACGCGCAATAAAGTAAATAACAATAAATTCTCACTAATATGCCGATATGAGCGTTAAGAAAAAGAACGAGTAAAGAATGCTTCAAAGTGAAAAAATAAAAGAACACCAGCGAGCGCACAAAAATACAAATACAAAAAAAATTCGATCGATCGGAGTCGAGAAAAAAGATGAGATAAGAGCGAGAAGTACCGTAACGCGAGGGATGAGTATATATATATATAAGAAGTTTGAAAAAAAAAATGAAGTAACGAGAAAATGACGAGTTTCGTTGGTCCGGGATACTTGGCTGCGAGGTCAGGAGAAAGATCGTGGAAAAGAACGCCTCTGAGCAAATTCCTATTTCTCTCCTTTTTCCCTCAGCTCTCGATCCTTTTACTCTTATTGTATCGAGAGAGGCTCCTAGAACGCAAATTGCAGCACGCTTCTCCTCATAACGGATCTGTAACGAAGTTACGACGACGTGTATATCTTTCTATATTTACCGTGCACGCTCATCGAGCCTCACAGTTTCCCCGCGTACGAATTGATTGATCGATCCTACAAACTAATTCTACACATCAATAACGATTAATCTTCCGACCGATTGAGATACGTATACGAATCCTTTAACGTCGAGATAAACTCGCTTTGTGCTCGCACTGCGAATCGACGCATCACTTTTCAAGATTTAATTCGATGGAAAATTTTCCACCGATTATTCTCTCCAAATATCCCCATTAATTTATTGTTTCAACAATAAATGTTTTTTTCCCTTTTCATTAAGATATAATGTATTCGTTCAGTTAAAATATATTTTACTTTTTTGTGTGCGGGGACAACTTATTGCCGGAGCTGAGGAATTTTTGGTGTTTGCGTCAGGTCATGGTGACAGGTCACGCCTCCGTGTTTTCTTTCATCCCCCGTGGCCTGTTTCACCCCGAACGACATTATATCCCGGGCGTTCGCCGAGAAGGCGACCAGGGAAGTGAAGCAGGGAAGGAGAAAGTGAAGGAAACGAAGACGAGAGCCGAGGCGAGGCGAAGAGAGGAAAGACCACCTGTGGTAAAATCTGCCGTAGAGGATTCTTCGGCGTGCTCACGGCAAAAAATAAAAGAGAGGGGCTGCTCGCGAGCGTAACTCAACTGAAGCCGAGTGCTTTAGCCTCCATAATAAGCAAAATAAGCAAACGCGAAATTATACGTGAGGTAGCTCCTCGTCCACCTTTTCTGCGCACGTCAATAAAGAAATTTATGCTTCCAGAGGTGATAAAATGTATACGCTAACGATGAAGAAGGGTTGATATTCTTTCCGAGACTCGTGCGCCCAGAAAATATGTACTTTAGGGTCGCATTCTCTCGAATGAAAAAATCTCTACTCTCGCGAGACACACCCCGCGCGGAGAATTAAGATATCGGACTTTTTCTCGACGACATTCCAAGGAACCTTGAGAAAAATGTGGCTACGACATTTTTTACTCTTCTCGGAGTGACGAAATTTACGATTAGTGTGAACGGGGTCTTAAACGACGTTATTCTTTCTTCGCGACTATCGAAAATCCGAGCTATAATAAACGTTACACGCCGAGCGATATCGGAGCTCTTGTAATGATGCATTAAAAAAAACGACACTCGTTCGGCGGTGTTCGTTACAGTCGTAAAATTCGAGGCACAATGTCACAGACAAGTGTCTATTACCGGAGCTGCGGGAACTCCCGCTGTTTACTACCAGTATTTTCGTGTTTACGCGACGTTCCATCGCTCCCGAACGATTTACGAGTATCGATTATCGCATCGCTCCGCGTACCATCACCCTCGAATTATATTTACGTTCCCTTGGATTTCTCGGTAAATTTTTACCAAAATTTTAACGGAAAACGGAAAACGCGATTATATTCTAAGATTATATCGCATACTTGTATTATGATCGTTTTTTTTTAATACGCACTAGCATATAGGGGACTCGGACACTTCAAGTGAACAATTGTGAATTTTTATGTTTGATTAAAAGTCACAGATCATAATTATTTGTTACAATATATTCCATGTTTTCAATATTAACACTCTGAATGTTGGACCCCAAAAAATGTTAATTTGTGTTTTACCATGAAAATTTCTTGTCCCGTTTTTTTAATACATAAAAAAAATGTTTTTCTTTTTAATGAACATTTTTTTCAAAGCTTATTCAAAAACATGTTAAATAATAATTGTCAGCAAAAAAAAACAGCGAAATATTGTTGATTGCGTTTCAGATTTTTTGACGCGCCCGTCTGAGGGTTATAAATACCATCTGCATTTATAAAAAAATCAATCAAGTTTCATTTCGATTGTCTAAAATAAGGTACAAACATTGAAATAAATCGATTTTGAAAAGTAAAAATCAATTTTTTTTTCACTACGTAGAGTGTACCATTTAAATCAATTAAAAAATTTTTGAGATAATTATACATCATTGAAAACAATATTTTTAAATGTTAGTTTTAAATTGTTTTTAGAACTGTATCATAAAAAATGAATTGTTATAGAGAAAATAATTTTTGCCCTCATCACATGAATCATTCCTAAACTCCGAAACAATAATATAATTTCCGAAAAATTTTCAATTACATATTAATCCGAAAATAATTTGTTGAAGATGAGGGAATTAATTATTTTCACATGCAAGCGCAACGTAAAAATCAATTTTTTTTTCAATGCATAGCGTGTACCTTTTTAATCAATTAAAAAATTTTTGATATAATTATACATCATTGAAAACAATATTTGTAAATATTCGTTTTTAATCGTTTTTAGAACTTTATTATTAAAAAGGAATTATATTATAGAAAAAATAATTTTTGCTCTCATAATCATTCCTAAAGTCCGAAACAATAATATAATTCCCGAAAAATGTTCAATTACATATTAATCCGAAAATAATTTGTTGAAGACGAGGGAATTAATTATTTTCACAAGCGCGAGTCGCTCTTGTTTCCTCGCGAAATGAAATTGTACGTCACTGTCATCCGCGAAACGGATGACGTATCGACTGATTTATACGCGAGCGAGGAAAGTTGTCCACTGTTTATTTATAAATAATGCTCTCGCGGTGATTCGCCGAGGGAAAAGGTGGCCCCGAGATATCTCGACCGCGTGCGCTCTCGGAGAATAACACACGGAGGGAGCGAATAAGTAGAGAAAGTGAGTCATCGGAGGATAAGAGAGTGGACACTCGTGAGAAATAGAAATAGCACGTCCACGTCGCGTACTTCGGGATACGTCCCTCGCGAATTGTGCGTACGCGCTTGGCCAGAAAATATACAACGCACAACTACACATATATACATATAAAGAGAGAATCGGACGGGCGAAAAAGGTGCACGCGGGACGATGATGAGCTTCCGGCTTGATCGTCCAGTCGTCGTTCAACGTCGTAAATTAATCGTCACTTAATTTCGCGGTGAAGATATTCGAACACAAAATTGCAAAACTCGCGGTTCGTATAACGCGACGACGTCTTCGCCGCTTGCTCGCGCGATTCGCTCTCTCCCATTCTATAATTAAGTTTATTTTGTTTTATTTGCCCGGCGCTCTATATCCCCGGCAAACTTTCCCGAGCGTGTATACTCCCATCGAGCGATGAGATATATGTCGATGTACCGAGGATTATATTCGAGAGTCTCGAGACTTGGCTGATGCTCTTATACGCGAGTCCGAGGATTTCCTTCCGCCTCGAAATCAAGCTTCCACGCTTCAATCCTCGCGCACGACGGAATTTTCGGCGATAATCACTCCGGCGAGTCGTTCAACTTCCCGGACTAATGCTCTTGCCAAATAGACGATGCGTCTATATATTTCGCTTGAAATACGAGCACGCGAATATATTTCAGCGGATTTTAATCGCGATTATTGTAATGGCGCGAAACTCGATAAATTTTTGTTTCGTTGGCTAAGGGGCAAACTTTCGATTGAGCTAAGAAAATAAGGAGAGTGCAGGAGAAACGTGACTTCTTTTCGAACGATAAATTTTCAATTCATATAAAGAGCGCGATGACACCTCATTCTAATTTCAATTTTTCTTTCTCTCTCTCTCTCTCTCTCTCTCTCTCTCTCTCTCTCTCTCTCTCTTCACACACATTTTGGGTATTTTTGGTTCGCGGCCCTTTTTCCGTGTTTCGATTGGACGACGCGAAGGGAAAGCCCCGGAGTTTGATCTATGGCACGTTGAGTAACGATGCAGCTGGTGTGCCGCTGAGCCCCGAACGGTCGAGGCTCCGGTGAAAAACGAGGATGTTCGACATCCATTCGAACAGAATATATAATAGTTCGCCCATAGAGCGACGGGCCCGTGACTCGCACCATTTTATAAATTTAGAAACGCGACAATCTCTTGATTTCCGGCGACACTCCGGCCTCATATTTCTCGAATTTTAATTTAAAAGAGCGGGGTATACACAGCTCGGCTATTAAAAATAGAGAGAAGAGAACACTCACCATTTGTTGGGCGCTCTTGGGCTTTCTGTTGACGTCGATCACCTTCTGATTAGCTGAAAAACAAGAGATTAAATCTTTATTTGTCTCCGGAAGAATCGAGGGTCCGAAAATATTTAGATAAATAGACAAACAAAAATATATCGTATTAAAGGTATTAATAAAGTATAGCTGTAATTATAATTGGTATACACGTATTTTTCTTTATAGTAACCGACCAATGGTAAATAATAAAATTCTTAATTACACCTACATATTATTTTTTTAATTTTGAAAGACCATTGTTTAAAACTTGAATATTTTTTTCTTAATTATGTATCAAATTCTTTTGTTGGTCATTTACACAATACCTCTTGAAAACTGTACATAAAATCCCATAAAAAGACCATATGCGTTATGCAATTTATTAAACAAATGCCATATGAACTATAATTCTCCAAATATTTTTCTATCTTTTTTTCTAACAAAATTTCATAAAAATCTGTCTATTGCATGTATATGGAACACTCTTAAATCGTCCAAAACGAGGAGCCATTTATCTTTTTCAATTTCATCGGATCCTCGTTGGACGTTTCAAATATGATATCACGGGGGAATGAAAAATGTCTGTTATCTCGGCAGTGCCACTCGGAAACGTCAAAATATACCGTACGGAAAAAAATGACTCCTTTTCGGACGTTGGCCGCGTCGTAAATCGAGGCCTGCGGCCCGGTGGTGTTGGTTCGCGGTAGCGCGCATATGGCGAGCGAGCGAGATGGCAAACACGTGCGAGAGCCCACGGGCACGTGACCCGTGTCAACTCGGAGCACGTGAACGTCAAAAGTATTATCGCGAGGCGCTCGAGCGAGTCTCATTATCCAACAGTATGTGCATCGCGTTTTTTTTCTTCATTTCTCTCTTTCCTGAGCGCGTCTTACTCTTTCCCGTGTGGCGTCCTTCGCCGGGCGTAAGACACACGGAGCCATTAGTCGGCTAACTGTCCAAAGCCATAATAGTATCGCGCTCTATCGCCCGGACACTTTTCGAGTACTGTTACAAGCCACATTTTTATTCTCCACTCCTCATCATCCCCATTATTTATACGATCGTTTTCAATAAAAATAATCCGATTACTCGAAATCAATTAACATTTTAGCGAGTCATGTTTATTTTTCATTCAATCGCCGACTCTCGTATATATTTATAAATATATATATATATTCGCTTACAATATGACTCGAGAGAGACAAAAACGTAGGCCCATCCCTTGCCAAGAATGTTGGTTAACCGCATTGAAACGTAATTTGGTTGTAACTCGAGGCTCGAGACCGATGGAATTGACGCAGGGATCGTACAGTGGCAAATAGAATGTTTATTTTTTTATGAGCGGAGAATGTTCGCGTCGGTGTAAAATTTTATCGTCGGCGCGAGATGGCCGAGAAAAGCTGTAAATCATATCTATGTTTTCGTGCGATAATCGGATTCGAGCATCCCGCGGCATACATATAGAGTATATTTATTATTATATATACAACTCGCGCTCCGCACCTCAATCGACGTACGTATATATATGAGATGTACTTGTAATGTACTCACTGACGGCTTCGACGAGGTCCGCGAGCAGGACACCGTCGCAAAGGTCCGCCTGGAGGTCGGTGACCCTTCTCTTGCAACCACCGCGTTCCAGGTAATGATTCGCCCAGTCCGTGTAGATCTGCAATTATTAATTGTTCCCTCTATTTTAACGAGCAACATCTTTTCTTATTGGCTACGAAACCACGAATAACTGCTTTCTCATTAAATAAAAAACGAATAATTGCTCAATTATTTACTGAAAAAATCATCATTCGCATCAATTACAAGTATATTCGTATACTTTTTACCATATCTCAACAAGTAGAAATAATTAAGTATCAGATTTATTTGAAACATAAGTATTATTTGAAAAATCGCGGAAATTTATTTCAACGATTCATCTCAAGAAAATATTCATTTTTTTTAAATTATATAGAAATTTAGTTTGTTGGCAGATTTATGTTTTTTTTTATTATCACGAGCTGCACGGCCCCTTTTTCCTGCCTATGCGCATACTTCATACAACTTCGCATAATGTGTTCTATTCCGTGATTAATTGATTAGAGGTTTCACCTATTTTTTAATATAAAATACACCCACACCGACATTTTTTTAAAAGTATTTTGAAACGATATTATAAATTTGAAACACACTATAAACTATTCACTTTTCGTATGATTGAAAATTGCTGGATAACTGACACTCGATTGAACTTGTCGAATTGCTAGGAAATGTTTTTCGGTAACGAACTACCTGGTGAGACCCAACACGTCTTGACACTTTCTACCGGCCAACTGATTCCAAATTCAGTCGAAAATCCGAATAATTAAGGTTTTTCCCTCGACCTCGACAGATCACCATGGAAACAATAATGACCGAGGAATTAACGAAAATTCGAAAAAATTTTTTCCTCGTTACGCTTGACGAATTTTTTCCCTTTTTTTATGTTTACGATCCCCAAACTATTCAGATATATTTATCGGTGTATCGTTGATATAAATAATAGAAAATTGTGTTGTAAGTTTTTTTCACATGAGCTGAGAAAATTTAGTGTATTCGAGGATCTCCAGCCTGATTTTTCGAGAATCGTAAATAGGAAAATCTCAAAATTTCATGTGGCGATGTCTTTTCGTTTCTTCGATGATAACGACTTTACAATGGATAATTCCCAAAAATGTCCCAAAAATTATTCTTTCGATTTTTATCTCAATGATGAAAATTTTTAAATAACAATTCTATGTCGAAGATTTGACATGTGGACACGAATTATCCACCGTTTGTGTTTAAGTAAACACATTTTTTATTTTTTATTCATTTTTTTACACTTGACTCGATAGTACTGTAGACTAGACTATTCAGATATATTTTTCAGGGTATTTTGTTGATATAAATAATAGAAAATTGTATTGTAAGTTTTTTTCACATGAGCTGAGAATATTTAGCATGTTCGAGGACCTCCAGCCTGATTTTTCGAGAATCGTAAATAGGAAAATCTCAAAATTTCAAGTGGCGATAACTTTTTGTGTCCTCGACAATATCGACTTTATGATGGGTAATTCCTGAACATTTTTGCAAGACGAAATGAATGATTCAAACATCAAGTTCATTATTTTCAAAGCAACGCACGTTGAATTTTTTTTAATGAGTAGAGATTATCCAAAAATTAATGCACTCCGATAATGTGCTCTATTCCAAAGAATTGATTAGAGGCTTCGTGTCTTTTTTAATATAGAATTTTTTTTTACATACGATCGATTATGGAAACTCGATGTCTGATTATTTATACGAGATCTTGGCGTGTTTGAAAGCATCTGGGGGAAGAATCAAGCGCGAATTTATCGGTTTATACGATACATTGTATACGTGAGTGTATATTAAAGATGAGTGCTCGTATTACTCGCGAGTAGTCGCATGTGCGTTTACACGAGCGTTGGATCGTCGATCATTACACGTTCTTGACGAGCGGAGAGCCTCGTCCACCCTCGTGCCAATAATTTCTTTCATTTATTTTATACACACTTCGTGCATGACGTACTCGAGCCACCTAAGCTCTCAAATCTTTCAGGCCTATTTTTTGTTCAATTATTTATTACACATGGAAAATCATGAAAATTTTTCTTTTTTTCATGAGCTTGATAATGAAAAATCAATAATTTCGTATTATAGAGGTCGTGCTGCTACTCAATGAATAATTCCAACTATTTTTGAGGAACAAATTATTATTGTTCTTTACTTAATGTTTAAAGTAATTGATTCGTGGATATTTTCTATATAATTAAAGAAAGTGCGTGAAAAATTTATAGTGTACAATCAAAGATATAAATATATTATTAAAAGTTGATCAAACTATACTTCGACATAGTCACATATTTTTATGAATAAATTAACTTCTTAGCTGTCTAATCGTCAATTTTTTTTGTTCAATCGAAATTTTAGGCATTCCACCATATAAAGCCTTTTGTGATAAACTTGCATTTTTTAAATTTAATTTTTCATTGAGATGATCAACAACCTATACATTTTTTATCTTATTTTACACAGTTTTATTAATTTTGCAACATATAACAATTAAAGATTTTCATTTAATAATTCTTGTAATAGTATGCAATCACCTTAAATAGCTTTAAAATCGATATTCATAAAATCATACATTTACTGGAAAGACAAATAAATAAATTAAAAAAATTGTATCGATGAAAGTTCTAAATCTTTGTGCACATTTTCACGATACGTTATCGACGTGAATGGCCGAGACTCTGATGAAAATGAGCCTGCCGTCTGAGAAGGGAGAGAATCTCTTCCGCTGGTCGTGAAAATGACGCGAATCGACCATAAAGTTAACAGTGCGAAATTACTCGAGACGTGTATACTAAAATAAAGTGACTGCGAGAAGAATTTTAAACGCCGAGATCGATGAAAGAAGTTCACTGTACTCGAGAGAGGCTAGTTCTTTGGAGAAAAAAAAAACATAAATCATTGATATAATTTCTCGTTGACTAAAACCGGGCTGGTAGATTGAAGGGAAGCCACGAAACGTTTCCAACAAAAGCGTCCCACTCAAATCGGATTCCTCGTTGAAATAACAATTAAACACTGGGGTAGAAATTAATCCTCTAAACCTGGCGTATGTCGAGCGAAGAGAGCTTAGAGGGAGCGTCGAGATTGTAATTGGAGGGTCTGCGAATTCATTCGTGGTTACAAATGAGATCTTTCTCACTTCATTCTCCATTCTGTCACTGTACTTATTATTTTTTCGTTGTATATACTTATATTTTTTAATTTAATAATCTATATATTTCTCGAATGAAGTAAGTCGAAAAAGTATACGAGAATACCGCGAATGCCGAAAATGCGTTTGAGGCGGAAAAACAAAAATGCGGAGAGAAATCGCGCAGAAAGCGGAACGAGACGAATGTGTCGAGTGTGGGAGCGAAATACGCGAGATTTGTAGTGCGTCGAGCGAGAAAATAACACGAGTGTCTTTCCACACGTGACAAAGCGAGGGCAAAACTAATGGCAAATGCGAACGGGAATCGTCGCACCGAGGAAAATGTTTCAGCGTAAACAATAACGACTCTGTGTGATACACCGGTACAGCAGACTTGGCTAACTCTCTCTCTCTCTCTCTCTCTCGTTTCTCCGTTTTGTAACACACGCGCTAGTATAGAGCGCGGAAATCGTTCCCGTGCTTTTCTAAAAGCTGCGGACAGACTCTAACTTCCCTTTAACGTACGATCTCCATGCATGCAGCGTAATCTCGAGTAAAATCGCGCAAGATCAAAGCGACGGAGAAATTCTTAGGATCCTCGAACGAATTGAATTTAAATTCGTATATTTAAAGAAAACTCTAATCAAGGTAATTCCTATATATATTCACCAACCAATAATTTAATATTCCAATTAGTGTTTTTCAGAAATTTTTCAATTCCCCGACGCATCGAAAGAATAGTACACATATAGTATATACAACCTTTGCTATAGCATCCATTGGTGACACAGAAGTTATGTCGACCGTAGTAAGTAATAAGTATCAACCAGGATCTTCATTTTTTCGGCTCACAGTAGAATTTAAACAAAAAGAGGCTGCTGTGGGAAGCAAGCAGACTTTTTGTTTATAATCCATTGTGGCCGAAAAAATGAAGATCCTGTTTGATACTTATTACTAACTACGGTTGACATAGAAATAATTCAAAATCGACGTGCTTATAAATCCTCCCAAGAACTCACGAGAGACGAGAGAGGTGCCGAGCGTGCGCCGCACCACGGCGACAGCGCAAGGCTCAATTTTTCACTGTCGGGCTAGTAGCAATTAAAACAACTGCATATTTTGTTGATTTTGGACAACTGGGAGGATTTATAAGCACGTCACTCGATCATAATTTTGCGCATCTTCGAATAGTGCCATTTTTTGTTTTAGTAGTCATCAGACTACTTACATATGTACGTTTACATAGGTACATACATATGTATATTTACATATGTACGTTTACAGAGGTTCACGCGTTTACCATGTTAAAATTATTTTTCAACTTTTTTGGCTAAAATTTTGCGTACACTAGGTTTAATACGATACCCAAATACTGGTCAAATTTCAATGACATTTACCGTCTGGAAATCAAGATATTTATCTTTGAAAATCGCATTTTTTTGTGACTTCTCATAAGACCCCGTGTTAAAAGTTATTATTTTGCACAATGAATATCTCAACATCTGTACGATAAATCTTTCTTAAATTTTAAACGTATTATAATATCCCATCAAGGAACATTAATATTGATTTTCGTCGGATTAACTTGAAAATAATTTCACTTGATGAATTTTGCTTTTACTTTACACGTAAAATGAATGCGCGCGGGCGAACAAGCGCGTGAACCTCCTTAAGTTACGATATTTTAACTATTGTAGGAGTTATGAATATTTTAAGAAATTTACGAAAGTTCTATACGTGTCAAGATAGAGGACTAAAAATGGTTGTAGATAATTTATTTAACATCTACAATAACATATTAAAAAATAAAAGAAATCGAAGAGTTCATCCGAAAAACTTCGTTGAATTGAGGTGGAATCGGTCATATATACATGCAATGAATGAACAGGTAAGTACACAATATATATGAGCAATTTCACCTCAATTTAATGACGATTTTCGGATGACCTCTTCGATTTTCTTAATACTTTAATACGTTATTGCAAATGCGAAATTCATACTATATCGTGATTTTTTTTCAGCGCGTGTGATAATGTTTTCATGAGAGGAAAATAAATATTGAGAAGTTAATGTATTTCGAGGAACAAAAAAAATGTGTCGATGTCGAAATGCAAAAAGGGTTCGATTTGGAAGCATGCGAGTGCGGAGACAAGTTTTCGGCTTATATATCTACATGGAGAGTTCGGCGGGACTCGGTGCGCTCTCCCGATGCACTTAGCCCCGTATCTGCATTCGCGGTGCCCGCGATTCTCGGGCCGCGTGCGCCGCGGACCGCGGAGAGGGAGAATAAAACGGTGCGGAGAGCGAGAAGAGAAAACGGGGGAAAGACAGATAGAGCCGAGGAGCGAGACGACGCGACTATTTTTGTTCGTTCCAAAGAGAGAAATGAGATAATTTCCTTCATAATTTCGGGTCACCGAGCCTCGCGCGAGCTCTGAGACATAGAAAGAGAGAGAAGGAGATAAACGCGGAGAAAAGACTCCTCCGACGCCACTGGATATTCTCTCTCTCGCGCTCTTCCAGTTTACGCACTACTTTCTAACATCTTCTTACATCCCCCCCCCCTTTTCTCTCATTATTCCCTTATTTATATTCTCTTTAAAAGCAAAAGGAAACAAAATCAAATGAATAAAACATAAATTTTTATTCCTCTTCTTCTGATGCTGTTTTTTTATTTTATTTTTCTATTATAATTTTGGTTTTAATTTATTTCAATTGATTGTTTACCTGGACCGTATTTCTCGTGGAATCCGCTTTAATGTCATCGCTCGAGCTTCGAACGGACCTCGGTGCTCGAATGCAAGCCATGACAACTGTCCGGAGCGAACGCTCTCGTTTGTGGAAAGTCGCGTCGATCGACGGACAATCTTGATATCCCGAGATACATGCGTAAACTTGTCACAAAGTCACAAAAAATCCGATCTATTTTTTTTTCGTCGAAGAGATATATAATGAAAGTATATACGATGACAAACGTTCGCGAATCGTGCGAGCAGGCTTTTTCAACTGTCCAGAAAAAGCGACGCAGATCGCCAGTTTGTCCTCGACTCCGAAAAATATATATTTTTTCCAAGAGCGCGAAAATCGAGCTTCTTCCAAATTATACAATCACTGCGAGTTTAGATCGATGTCTAAATCCGCGGATCGAAATTCGGTAATAAAATTTGGAAACGCTGCTTTCGAATTTTTACGGCTGGGTGTGATAAATTTCAAGTTTTTTGCATTTCCACAGCCGATAAAAAAAGGAAACTCGATTGACTATACAATTTTCATTTATCACTGAATTCACACATCGATCTTATTTGTCAAGTATAATTTTTTGATCGACCGCTGATCCAATTGTCACTGCTGAGGGACTATGTAGAGTTTAAAAAACAAAAAAAAAAAAATCACTGCCAAAACACCATTGCAAAGACGAGACAATCGGCAGATTGAGTCGTCTGGGATGCTGCGAATAAACGGGGAACACACAACAAACACGATAAAGAAGTTTCTCGCGTCTGTCACAGAAGATCTGCAAATTATCCGATTATTCAATTTAAATTAAATTCGTTTAGGGACAAGATATCGCGCTGATATCGTCGTTTATCACACTTGAGTTCCCTCCTTAACAGCATAGCAGAACAAAACAAATCCCCACTGCGATCAAATGAGAAATCAAGAAAAAAAAATTTCAAATCCTCAATGAAAATCACAAGCGCGCCAAGAATAAAATAAAACAAGATAAAAAGAAATCAAGCGCGACGTTGAATCTGAGAAGAAAAAAAACAAAGTGCGTGTAACACGAAGAAACAAACCAAACGTACTCGTATATAAAAGAATGAAGAAGAATGAAAAAAAATATAAGATGAAGGAGAAAAAAAGGAAGAATAAGGTAAAAGCAATTTTAACGATCAATTAACAAATTCCGCGATCGAAATTCTGCGTTTAATTAACGGGGAATAAGTCGCGGTGTCGCGGACACGTGTGTTTCGTCGGGCGACGTCGACGATCAGTGAGATGCATCTTCGCGGGATGCTCGCCGGGTAGGAAGTGAGCAGGGGATAAGAATAAGGGGGAGGAGGAGGAGAAGAAAAACGACGTACCATGAGGGACGAAGAGGGGAGATGAAGAGCGCGGAGAAACTTATTCGCTTTTTGGGATAGGTAAGAGAAGCGCGTGCCAAAATACGTTTGCCGGGCGCGTTTTCTATAGATAAACATGCACGTGGTGGCAAAACGCGGTGGAACGAATGGTGAAAAGCGCGTCCCGACGCCTCGACGCACCGGACGTAACTGAATACGTCCCCGCCATACGCGTTCGCTCGCTCGGCTATAACGCTTCTTCGTTCGTCTTCTTCGCTCCGGCCGCCGCTACTTTTACTCCTACGTGTGTGCCCGCGTACGCCCGAGCGTAGGTACACCAGAATACCACATAAGTAAACACAGCCGCGAAAAATGGCCTTAATTTGGACCGTAATTCCCGAAACAATATATATTCGCGCGCCTTTCATTTTCAAATCAAATCAAATTCTTTTTGCGCTAAAATTAAACTCGACCAAAAAAACGGAAGTTGCGAAAAAAATCCTTACGTTGTACATTCTTTCTCGTTCTCTTCATCCATATCATATAAAAAATTCTCCGATAATACACGAAACTAATGAAATTTTATTGTTTGCGAAGCAAATTAGATTCTCGACGTTTATTCGAGATAAACCTGTATTTAATGAATTGCGGAGTTTCATTGCGGTTGTTGAGAAATAGTTTTATTGTCGTTGTGCATTGAGAAATACGATTTTTAATCATTTAATTGCATTTATATTCGTACGATGCGCGTAATTGCGAAGAATTTTTAATAATACGAGAGACTAGTGGAAACTCGTTTTAATTCCGCGTGGTAAAATAGTCGCGAAGGTCCGCGGGAAGTAAATGTGAGTGTACGTGCTCACGATGACTGTTAGATAGGAGAGAGCCAGGCTGGGATGCTTCATCGCGGGACAGCGCAGAAGAGATTCCTGCGTCGACGTCAAACCGACTCCCGTTGCCCGCCAACTTTTGGGATTTTCCCAAATAACGCTTGTGTATACGAAAGCGTATACGACAAGTGGCCCCGCGATAATAATGATTCCGAGATTTTTAGCTTCTGCTTGGAAACGATCATAGACCCGAGCCAATTGTCGAGTTGTTACGTCCGGTGTAAAATCACTCGAGCGATATGATTCACAGCGAGAACTCTGCTCTTATTCGTTTCGGAATATATTCGATGCTCGATGTGAGTCACGACAATTGGCCTCTCGGTTATTAAAACGATCGCATGCTCCATTCTCTTCGGCTGAAATAAAATCAAATCTAACATTCTATATATATACACTTGAGTTATTTTTGAAGAGGTGTGTGGCCGGGTCCCAAACTTCCCAAAGTTCAACTGCCCAGTAATCTGTCCAGTAAAAATTTCCCAGTGTATGAACTGTCCAGCGTTTATAGTTGGCCAGTGTGACAACTGCCCAGAGAGACTTCCCGATACGTGCTAAGCGCCCAGTAGACGCTTATACCCTGAGTCCCAATTTCGAAAAGAATTAACTGATTTTCGAAACATCACTTCTGACTCTTTTAAGTAATTATAAAAAATAATGTAAACTTCTTCTCAATAACTCATTTATAATAATTAAATGATTCGTAGTTGAAATTTCATTTTTTATTATGACATAATTATATTTTTTTATAGTTATATGTATTTTATAAGAATTTTAAATTAAATCTTATTTCTCACAGGGAAGTATTCTTTACTAATACGGTAAGTATTGTAATTTTAATAAAATAAGGTAAGTAGTATTTTTTTCTGAATCGATAAATACTTTATCAATTAATACATTTTTTAAGAGTAAGATATTACGATAAATGTATTTTTTAAACAATTGAAAATCTTTTGCGTGAAGAATTTAGTATAGGAATTTCTACTGTATTTGTACATTTTTTTCAATTTTAGTATTTATTGAGCACATTTTGATATTTCATCTGTTATTAATTTCTTCATTTTATTCATTCTGCTATTGTATTTTGTCACTTATACACAAACAGAATAAATTAATAAACAGTAATACATTTTTGAAATTTTTGAAATTTCTTGCTCAAAAAATTTTCAAATAATCATAGGCTAGGAATGAATACCAGATATCTTAAAATATTAGAACATCATTTCTTTCGCCTTTAAATTTAGTTTTCGAAAACAAAATTGAAAAAAAATTATTTAGGGGAATCTGCCTAGGGAAATCTATCCTAAGGGAATCTATCCAATGAGAATCTATCCTAGGGGAATCTACCTAGGTGAATCTATTCTAGGGGCATCTACCTAAGGGAATTTACCCTAGGCGAATCTATCCTATCCAGGTAAAAATTGAACCCAAAAAGTTGATGACTATGCTAACTAAAGATTCTATGCTAACTAAAGATTTGTGGAAAAGTCGGCGCATAAAGTTTTTGGACTAATAACGAGGGCAGGAGATTCTTATCGAGGTGACGAGGTACGAGAAAATTGGGGTTTAACGAATCTTGACACGAGAGCATCAACTTCGTTGTAAACACGTCGGCGTGACACGATTCGAAGGCTCTTCGCTCGAAGAAGCTCAAAAGCTTATTCTCTCTCGTCCCCGAGATAGTTTGTCAAACTTCCGCGTTCGAGAGCTCCGGAGAGGCGAAAGGCTCTCTTCGCCGACTCAACGACAAATCGATAACAAAATAACGCCGCTGAACATTTTTTTTCTTCAACAAGAACGAACAAAAACTCACCATTTAAATGAAAACTTAACAAGTTTTGCAAGACTTGCGTTTATTTTAAAACCATTTCAAAACGAGGGCAATAAGTGTCACGGCGTTAAAAAATAATTTGGAGAACGAGCACGACGAAAATAAAATGTAGAAAAAATTCTAAGAACGTGGAGCCGGGGAAAAAAAAGAGAAAAATAAAAAGAGATGAAACGGCGGGAGAAGTTTTGCTGAAAATACTGAACAAATGAAGATCGGAATGAGTAAAACTGACAAGCGGACGAGTCGAACAAACGACACCGATAAATTCATTAACGAGCCATCAAACTTTTCCATGTCTGACCGATAAGTCGGTCGATGCTGGAATTACTATTCCCCGGAGTAGTTTCTCGCAACGAGGGAGAAAAAGGTCTGGCGCGTATTCGTTCCTCGCTCACCGATTTTGCTCCCGAAATAATTGAGAATTTACAGCGGGTCGACGAAACTCTTTATTTGAAATAAAACGAAGCGTCCTTGAACGATTCCTAGACGAGCGTCGTACGTGACGAGACGCAAAGCAAGGAAAAAAGTAACCGAGAGAGACAGACAGAGAGAGAGAGAGAGAGAGAGAGAGAGAGCAACGAAAAAATTAAAACGAAAAAAAGAAAAAGTGTAAAAGAGATCGAGAGTCCGGCCGGGAAAGGGTTGTCGCGAAGCGCGAAAAAAATGCATACATGTCGAGTGTCCTCCCGACAAAGGCCACACATTATTCGGGAGGTAAAAGAGACGCATGAACATTCATGGCAGGTGCTGGCCAACTATCGATTACTATTCCGTCCGGCTCGAGCCTGTGTACACACACTCGTTCGCCCGTCATTAATTGTAATGCCGCCCATCGTCGTGGCCCCCGCGAACGTTTAACCCACACTCCCCAAAGTACACGAGCCTCTCCACGAGTTCTTTCACACAGAGCGAAACAATTTTTCTTCTCTAGTAAACAGATCGTCCGATATTTTCGAAACCACAAATTATTATTATCGTCGTTTGTCACGTCTATACTAATAACTCCTCCGCGTTTTCGACAAGAAAATTATACTGGACTTGGAAAGCAATTCTCTAAAAAAAAAATCATTTTTCCCCCTTTCGTTAAATTTTCGTTAATTTTCTTAATATTTTCAATCCTTCTATTATTTTGTTGGTTTTTTTTTCAAGTTTTTATTCTGTATGGTAATTTTTTAATTAAGGTGATTACAAGTTAATTTGAACTGGAATACTGCATGCGTTCGTATGAAAATACACTTTGACACTTGAGAGATAATTAGCTCGGAGTTTCAATATCGATTGGAGCTCGAGGCTGTTCACCGTGTAAATTGTACGCACCGAAAATTGTAAACTCAATTACGTATTATTGTCATATGCAGAGTTCAACGTCGGCGGTTTTGATCATGACATTTGCCACATATGAGTCTGTTATTAAGCATGTATATACGAAAATTATCATAATAATGCGAGACGAAAAGAAAAAAAGTATTGGTCGAGCCGAGAGGAAAAGAAGCCTTATCTCCGTAATCAATCATCGAGACACACACCGCGTCACACTTTTTTGCGTGCGATGGTTCGCGAAATGAACACAAAGTGTTCGGCCATCAATCATCGATTCTTCGAAGTCGTTTTCTTCCTGGTCACCTTGAATTTTTGTCAAATTCATTCACAATAAATTATCACTATATATAGAAGACATTGAAGGCTCTTCTCAGTTTTTCACATCTAAAAAAAATCTTCAGACGTTCTTTTTATTTTTTTTTACTGCGCTCTATTGTTATACAGACTTCCGATATCTTTTTTTGGATTCAGGCTCAATATGTTTCACTGCAGCGCAATTCGCAGGTTGATCCATAGGGGATCTACGCATTAAGTCCAGGCAGAACGACAAGTTGATTTGTGAGTGAGCTTATCCCGTCGACGAAGCTTTAATATACTAGCCCAGAACTAGACCGGTCCGCGAACGCTAAAATATATACGATAGCGAGTAAATTTCAGCAAGCTGACTCATTACGACACACCGTTTCGCGCATGCAAGCCCTCATCTCCTTCCCGAGCGCATCTCTTAAATTTAGCATCTTAAATAGGATAACGAGCCTCATTTTGTCCACGTGCAACTTCCTCCCGAACTACCTTGCTATTTTCCTGGATATCCTATATACCTGTCTCTGTCACATTTCATTCTTAGATGCTCTTTCCGGGTCTTGACATTCCATTAATTCTTGGATTTAATCTGTTCGGGAGAGGTCAAGTCTCGAGCCAGTCACGAATTATTATCGAGGAAAAAAAATTACTTTCAAATTAAAAAGTGAATTTTCACATATTCATAATTGTAAGGTTTATTTTCTAATGTCGAGAGACATCGGTACTTGGATATGGAAAATTATAGAAAGTGTGATGAATGTGGAAAAAATATTAAAAAATAATCATCGAGCTGAGTTCGACTAAATTTTCGATAAAAAATTGCTATATAAAAAGAATAGTTATACTTTTTACATTTTTTTTCTTAATCTCTCACTCTCATTATCCTATTATCTATCATTTTATCTATACCAAATGTTATAGGATATATATCGCTCTATGTAAAATAAATGCGTTGAAAAAAAAAACCGAGAGAAAGCGTGAGCAACTATAGCTGGGCTTTTCAAGTCGCTGCCAAGAGAAAAGCGATAAAAGGCGAGCCGGAGGGATGAGCAGGAGAGAAAAAAGAAACCTGCGCAAAAATTCCAGATTCCTGAACAACTGAATATTTTCATCCCATTATTTACCTCATCCAATTAATTCCCGGAGACGGATTTAATTTTCCCCATACTCCGCGCGACTTTGACGAGGAAACCGAGAATCTCGGGAGGTCAAAAGTTTTTTAAGCTCTGAAAAAAAAGTTTCAAACAGTGTGTGTACATGAAAAAAAAAAACGCGATATACTTCGTGAAAGCTTTTTCCTCGGTCTTTCCCGCTTCTTTTTTTTTTCATCCTGCTCCGACGCTTTTCCTCCCTGGGCGCGCTATCTCGATATCACGGCGAACCTAATTTCGGTCCCCGGGCGGCGGACGCGCGCCCCCGAGCGTCGGCGGCGAGTAGCCCCTTCGTAATCGCACGACAAAGGCAAGCGCGCGCGTCCCTCAGCCCCCGCTTCCGCGATTTCGGAGCCTCTCGCTCATACGCGCAAATCCACTCTCCGCGTGCACACATCGAAACACAGGAGCGTGTATTATTTTCAACGTCTGTCACACTCGCTTCCACCTCTCGCGGACTGGCTTTCACCCTCCCGGCAACCCCTTTGGCGGTCTCCTGTCGTCTCGAACGCCGAATGCCGACTGAGCGCAGTTCGAGTATATCCGCAAAGTTGTCGCTCCAACGAAAACGCAAAGAGAAACATACAGATATATAAAATATAGCGAGAAATTACAGTCAGAGCGAGAGTAAATTCAATGAACAGCAGAGCAGCGAATGAGAAAATATATCGAGTATGTGAACGAGAGAGAAAATACGACGAGCGAGAGTGAAAAAAGATTCATTGAGTAATAGTTATGAGATAGAAAATACAACGAGTAGGCACTGAGAAAAATTATGATAATAATTGTACCACATAAATTTATTTAGAACTAAACATACTTTTATAGTAAAACAAAACAAATTCAGAACGGAATCTAATTTAAATATAGTATAGTATTTATATAATTTGGACGGAATCTAAATTCAATATATTCATAGTTCTATACCCAATAATCAGTATAGTTTTTACTATATAAAAATACTATATGAACTATACATACTGACTATATGCATCACAGAAAAATACATTTTTGAAAATAGGTTAATCAAGTATTCGTCTATATACAAAAAATAAAATTTTCGTCGATTATAGTTAGATTTGCTACCCTCAATGACCAAACTACCTTAAAATATAACTAAGCAATTTATGTACAATTATACAATTTCTCTCTTTTTTTTTATAAGAAAAAATACAACGAGTAAATACGAGTAAAAGTGAAAGAGAGAGACGAGGATTAATAAAAGCAAGAGAGAAAAGATAACGAGAAACAGAAGCGAAGAGCAATGAGGGGATGAAAAAGAAAAGAGACTGTATTTTACGAGACGTACACACGAGCGAAGCTTTATTGTGGCTCTCGGAGAGGAAAAGCAGCGTGGACCGAGTGAAATTTGCCGATTAACTCTCGCTCGGACGCGGCGGGTATCAGAGTGCGAGGGTTTGTACGTATCCCGACGCAGGAGTGAGTGTTTCGTATAATATGCGCTTCTAGCTCGTAAGGGTGATGTTTAACGTATCGACGCCAAGAAATTTCTGCACACACGTGCAGGGCGCAATTATGAAATTTTCGCACGGTCCGAGAGGGGTTCTGAGGGTTATTATGCGTATGGAGAAACGGAAAAGAGGGTGTTAATATGCTCGTTGAGGCTGTTATCTTCATTACAGCGCCCGCGATAAGTGAATGGAGAAGCGACAGAAGTAATCCGGTCTGCCCGGAGGAGCTCAGGCTTGGAAAAAAAAAAGAAAATATAGTCTCGATATCGAGAGAATTATTTCCGGACTGAAGCAAAAATAAGAGAAGACCATTCGGATTAAAAATTGGAATGGAAAAAGTTGAGGAAATCTTTCGGGAAAGTTGAGCTATGGACTATTTGGGGTTTCTTCGTAATTACTTTGAAGGTCCTCGAAAGAAGAGTCCTTTTACCCTCGGTCGCTCCACGATGGACCGCTCTCGTCGGGATAACCCTCGGCGCTCCCGCGTCGAGCCTCGAGTTTCATGCGAATTTCGCGTACCGTAACGACGCTACCTCTCGATCGAAAAGCTCGAAAGTCCTAAATTCTGTTGGATACAGTTGAGAACCCCTGTAACCGAGTTATCGTCCCCTAAAGTGAAAAAACGTAGCCCGGTCGAGGCCTGCTCGGAGGATGCACCCTCGTCTTCATCCCTCAGGACGATTCGGATACGTGTCTCGCAAGAATTACGCAGACACTCGAACGCGTCGAGAAACAATCGTCGTCTCGACGTTTCTGCAATTCTGCACGTTATTTATTTCATTTATTCACATTTATTCATATATTTAAAAAAATAATCAAAATAAGACGCGTTTTATTTTAATCACTGTGAACAAAATATTATTTAATAATTTTTTGGTTAAGTAACGATGAAGAGTGGAAATAAAATTCTTAAAAGTATCGCCGGGACGGTCCGCGTGAAAGGAAAATTCGTTGAATTATTCATACTTTATCCCGACACACAAATGACATTCGTTCGAATCGAATCCAATCGCTTCATCCGAAAATTTATCCGCATCTCGGTGCGAGAGAGTCTCTCTATTGTCGCCGAAAGAAAAGCTCGCTTTTTCTGTCGTTCCGTGCGCCCTCCGTGAAATCAAGTAAACGCGTTTTCCCGCGGCGCGATCGGAGAAACGAGGAAATGCGTCTCCATTTCCATATCCGTTGCCATGGCTACTCGAGAAAGAGCGACAGAGCGAGCGAGAGACCAGAGTCGGAGAGACGCGACGAGTTATTTTTATACAACTCAACACGCGATGAATTTCTCTCGCGGCGTTCGAGACGGAACGTCGTGGACTCAAGGTTGATGCACTTTGTCAACAAAACGCGCATTTTCGCGTGAAAACATTCGAAGCGATCCTCAAAGACACGAGCGAGCGACCACGGGTATCGATTCCCCGTGTCAACATCGCCAAATTTATCAAACTTCACTCCGACCAAGTTTCACTCGCTCGCTAGTGTGCGGATAATTATTTCGGGTCCGCCGAGTCGTCCGCCCTTCGAACGTGACCGCGATTCCTGAACGCTCGCCGAATCAATTTACGTGTTCACCTCTCATCGCGACGAGAATGAATTTTTCATCGATCGAAACCCCCCTGAAATCATGTCTGGTGCTCGTGGAGCCAAGAAATATTTTCTATACTCATAATTCTCGTCTACATATTTGTCTCATAAAATCATTTTGTTAAATACATAAAATAATTTAAAAAATCAATTGAATTCAATATGAATTCAAGAATTCTTATTGAAAACTTGAAAAAAATTGACTTTTCGATCAGTTTTTTAAATATTTCAATATGAATTGTTGGATTGCGCCGCGAATAATTATTATTTTCGTTATCTACAGAAAATTTTCGATCGAATAGGGTTTTAAAATCGAATTTAAAAAATTTCAAAAAATTTGGTCAGTCACACTGGATCTTGGGGACCCATGAAAATTTCAATTAACGATATCTTTTCGTTCTCTTGACCAAATCGACTTTATTATGGGTGATTTTTAAAGTTTTTTTGCAAAACGAAACTAATGGTGCAAGAATCACGTCAATTCATCAATTTTTTAAAAAATTATTAGTCGTTGAAGATTTTTAAAAAAATTTGAAACCTTCAAAAATTCGCAAAAATGTTTGAATTTTTTTCCTCGATTTTAAGAGTCTATTCCATCGGAAATTTCCTGTAGATATCGAAAATACTTCTTATTCGGGGTGAAATTCAAGAATTCATATTGAAAAATTGAAAAAACTGACTTTTCGATCAGTTTTTTAAATATTTCAATATGAATTGTTGGATTGCGCCGCGAATAATTATCATTTTCGTTATCTACAGAAAATTTTCGATCGAATAGGGTTTTAAAATTGGATTTAAAAAATTTCAAAAAATTTGGTCAGTCACACTAGATCTCGGAGAGCCATGAAAATTTCAATTCGCGACATATTTTCTTTCGCTTGACCAAATTAACTTAACTAAGGGTGATTCTTAAAGTTTTTTGCAAAACGAAGCGAATGGCGCAAGAATTGTGTGAATTCATCAATATTATTTAAAAAGTTATCACATTTTTAATATTTTCGAAAAAATTGAAAGGGGTGTATACCCCTTAAATGGCCGCTTTTTCCTTTTTGACAGTATTGATTCGATATTTTGCTGTGTTCTTCTAGGCGCATACTTCGTACAACTTTGCATTAATACGCTCTATTTCGATTAATCGATTAGAGGCCTCATGTCTTTTTTAATATAGCTTAGGATATATGCATTAACGCAATTCTGACTGCGCTCCACTTGGCCTCATTTTTTTTACAAGAGTCTTGTACAAACAGCGATCGAACCGCGGAAGCCTAACGATAAAGCAGGATGCTCGTTCGGGGAACTTGTGGGTTTCTTCCTTTCCGTACGAGACAACGCAGCGAGAAAAAAATGAAGGCTCTGCCTGTATACGCTCTGAAACGAGAAGAAACGGCGCCAGGGCGATCGCGCACACGTGGGTTACATGTTTTATGAATGACTCGCACCTACGCATCATTATATACGCTCCGCGAGCGTGCACCAAACCCAAATGTTACCTTCCGTTCCTCACGTTTATTAAATATTTCGCGAACATCCTCAAAAACGAGAAAAAAAATAAATGCGTTAAGGAAAAATCGATCGAATTCGTGCTCTCAACAAAAATGTCGTGATAAGCGAAGCAAAAAAAAGGGGTATTATACTTGACGAATAAAAATCGGCGAATAATCGTATTTTTTAACCACTAGCAATTTTTTTTAATTGGAGTAGATTAAACATTTTTTATGGCACTTTTATTTTCCTGCAACTTTTCTTCTCGCTTGTACCACAAATTTTATTCTCCGTGTATGCGTAAGCGTGCATATTTATATGCGGAGCTCGCGTGACATTGTTGGCTTGTTCGCACTGTCGTCGTTCGTCAAGTCAATGTGCTCGTGTGTCCGTGCGTAAGTATCTCCAGAGAGGAAAGTACACGAGGTTTTCGTGTACTCGAAAAAATTATTTCTCTCAATGAAAATAAAAATGAAGATGCGTGAAAATGTCAGATATGTACGTCTGATATCCGAGTACGTGAAATTTCATCGTATATACATTATATGGTATGTGTATTTATCTTAAGAAATTTATTGACGCGATGCATCATGTTAAAATTGTAGAAAAAAAGAAACATTTTTTTCAAAATAAAATTGATGTTTTTATTCGTTTAAAAATGATTGCTCAAGTATTTTCTTTATCGATTGATAAATGTGTATAGAGAAAATTTCTTGAATCCATTTTGTCCCATATATCGTCGAAGTTATATGTGTACGCATAAATTTGTGATTTTTTTTCAAGTTGGTATACACGGGCGTGGATATTTATTCGCGACACACTCTCCGTGCATTCTTACGTACGCACTTCGCGTGAGCGTTACGAGAAGACAATGCACGGGCGCGTGAATGAAAAATCATTGATGTACGTACACACAGGCACAGAGTCCGTATATCCACTGGGATACAAATATGGCCCCCCGTGTATGGGCGATTGAACCGTCTGTCACTCGAGAATGAAGCAACGTCGAATTCCCATCGACGAAAAAAAAGAAGGAAAAAATTCCACAGCAACGTAAAGATTAACGAGCTTGTGCGAGAGCTGAAAGAACTGCTTGGATCGAAAAGCCAAAAAGTTCTCAAAGTTTCTTCAATTAATTACTTTTCCGCGCACGTTCGAGGAAAGTGGAAAAAGTGCTTCGACCTTTCGCTGCAGGCAAAAATATATAAAGCGAGTATAAAAAATAAAATAAAAGGAAGAAGAAAATACGAAGCAGATTACACGAAGGGTGAAAGGAAGTTCCGTAACTTTTGTGCCTGTCCTGTCGGAGCTTTCGTACGCGGAGTAAACTACCGGGCAATCGATAAATCTCTCTCTCTCTCTCGGGCTGGAACGTGCGCGACACTCGTGTGTGCTCCTTTTTTACTTTTTTTTTCCCGCTCGCGTTGTTGCTTTTTTTCTGCCCGGTTACTCCTTAAGTTACGAGACTCGAAGCGTACACGCCAGCACGGTAACACGTGACATTTCGCGTAAAGAGAAAAAATCTTAAAATAACCGCGACGTACGCGAAGCGAGAAGCGAAGAATAATAAGAGAGAAGTGAAAAAATGAATATAGAGGGAGCGAGAGAGAAAAGGGGGAGAAAATAAAAAGAGCGAAGTGTAACGTTTTTTACGACTCATTCGAAATTCCGAGGCTTACGAAATTGCTATAATTCTTTCGACTCACGTATACGCGAGTGTGTCTCCGGGAGCAGGAAAATTCGGGCCCGGAGGCGAAACTTTGATACGCCCTGGGCTAACTTACTTCGAACGCGCTCTAACGAGCTCTGACGTTCGCTGCAGGGGTGGCCCCCGTTCTTATATTCCCTCTGCTTTTACCTTCCTGTTGTCTGTCTCTTCCCTGCTTCCCCACCCCCCCTCTCCGCCCTCCGCACACACACGCATTCCATTCTCTTCCTTCCTGTGCCACTTATTCCGCCTTATTTTTTCGCTCATCGCGCACGAATCCCACTCGAGATGCTCGTTTCTCGCCCCCTGACATCCAACGCTCCATCATGTTCTCTTCGTCTCGCATCTATCGTGGATTTTCACTCGCATCGAAATAAAAAAACACACCTTGTAATTGAGTCGTTGCCATCAGAATATTTAAAATGTATGAAAAAAAAAAGAAATGTAAAATTGAGAAAAGTTTCGAGAGTTCTTTGTTCGTAATTATTTCCCTCCGAAGAAAAAAGGGTGAGAGAAAGAACCGAGAAAGAAACAATCGAAGGATCAAAGGAATGGGGGAAGTATTATATAAAAAGGCTTTGGAGGATTTTAATCGAGATACTTTTTCTCCCGCGATCGGTCGTTCTTCAAACGCGAGAGATAAGGAGACTGTGGATCGTTTAATCAATTTCCTCGGAGATGACCTCTTGGAAATTCAAGGCGAAATTCTCAAGGCTGACATGGGGGCGAAAAGGGGATGGGATTTATACTACATCGTCGCATCCCTCTGGCGATGTTCGGCTTGTATCGCCGGCTCTCGGATGCCGGAGAGAGAAACGCGGCGCGCGGCAATTAAATGGCAAAAGGAAGAAGTACCCTCGCGTAAAAGTGTGTTTAGGAGGGTGTGAGTACGATTTTCAACCTGCCACTCACCCACACATCCTTCCCCATTTCATTCGCACAAAGATCGAACCCGGGCTATTCCATTCGCCGTTGGAATTTATCCTCGAATGTCCCGAGTGCGAGAGAGAGAGAGAGAGACCAAGAGTGAACGAAGCCCTTCTCGTGACTTCCCGCCCAAGCAATTCGATCGTCGAGTCACCGCTTCCAGAATCGAATTCGCAAGATACGCTTTTTTGATCACGTACGGGAAAAAAAAAGAAAATAGAGACGAGAGTCGAATTATCCCTCATAAAATTTCTCATCTCGTCACGATAAAAAAAAATATACATTACAATCTCAGAAATTTTTTCAAAATTTTAGCGCAATATATGTATTGTTTTGCGTCATATTTTGTATTCTTTTTTATTTTATATATTTTTATCAGAGCCAGACACATCTGTCGTTGGGAACACAAGCTCCGAGTGTACTCGAGAGTGCGCCACGCGGACGGTGTAAACACATGAGCGTTATTCCTGCGCTCGTAGAGAACGGAAAAATCCTTATGTATTTTCCTGCTTATTTTTCCTCGAGGTCGTTATCCTGAACGAGCCTCCACAAATTCCCCGTCCCGTAGGCGCATCCTGCATTTCTATACGTCCGCGCGTTACACTGTACAAAATGCTATATATACGCACCAGGACGCGAGATTACGAATATTTATACGTTTTCGTTGGTATTACGAAGCGAGAGAAGAAGAGTAAGCCGCCCTCCGGCAACGACAATATTTTTTATTCCCTCTCGAAAAAAAGTTGTACACTCTCCCTTTTCAATTATTTCATGATTATTATATTTTTCATTATCACACGTACTGAGAAATTTAAGATATTTCTTTTTACGCATCATTGGAGTTATAATTCTCAATTTTATTATTCATTTTAATCGTCATTGCTAACTCTTCGATAAAAATTGTTTTGTAAATTGGCAATAAAGTTGTCGTAATTCTTCGTGAAATGGTCTGTGTGAAATTTTCGTTTCAATTTGATGTTTTTTTTTTATCCAAACGAGTGTATTTTTACGACGGGAGTATTTTACGATCTATTCATCTTGGCGCGTCCCGATATGAGCTCACCTATCAACGCGCGAGGGGATGATAGAGGCGTGTTGCACTCTCTATATGGGAATGTACTACGGGACAGACGACGATGAGGATATGACTCATCGGGCGATGCACGACCGAGAGAAAACGAGAATTGAGAACAAAACTGGATCCAACGTACTGTAATTTAATATTGAAGCGAATGCAGGGATATTGAAGATCAAGGAGAAAAATCCCTCATTTTCGATAAAAGGGAGACCGAATGTTCCACTAAAATTCAATACGAAACGTATACATTTTCACACAAAAATACATGTACGGTGAAATCTACACGAAATAACGTCTATGAAAAAAATGTGAGAAATAAAAACTCTTTCTAAAAAAAACTCATACATGATAAAAGGGATCTTCGAAAAATCTAAATAAAATAAATGATATAGGTAAAATTTCTTTAATTAAAAATACATGTGATAAAATTTCAAAGAACAAAACTGTAAAGCAGAATTTAATAAAAAATAACTTTTACGAAAAGCCTATGAAAAAAAAAGTTTCTAAATAAACTATTAAAAAAATAGTGTTCACGAAAAATATACGATACAAAATATCGATTTGTACAAAGGACAACAGCGGTTGATGATTTCATCAGAAAATGTAGTTTTTAAGATAATAGGAAAATGTGGATGCGTGTGGCTTATCAGGAGCGGTGAAGGAAGGAAGATCCATTCGTTTCCCCTTGGGGTAGGTTCGTCCCCGCGTTTCGTGCGCGCAGCACGGAATGAGCGGATCAGAGAAATGATTTCTTGATTGTCTGGTATGCGTGCCGGGCTCGATATCGTCGCCGAGTCCCCGCGGCTCTCGCGGAAAGTGCGTACGCTACCGAGACTTAAATCACTTACCGGCTCGATTGGCAATTTGTAGGCCCGCGAAAATGCGGCTGCGATCTATGGGAGCGAGCGTTTAGCCCCGAGCCTTCGGCCGCGTTATTACCCTCCCTGGTTTATTTTCTCTGGAGGAGCCGGTGGGGTTCTACCCGCCAGAAATAACGCACTCTCCCGCCAATGTCCGCGAAAACGTCTTTCGGCCCCTCCGGATCTCCTTCCGAGCCCGGAACTCATTCTCGCGCTTCCCTTCACATTTTCACCTCAAAGACGTTCATGTAGCTGGATCATCGCAAATTTTTCACGGGCCTGTGCTCTTCAGGCCAATTTTCGAAAACTCACCACGTCGGAAATTTCCGTTCTAGCCGGAATTCCCGCATTATTTTAGCTCAAAAATCGCAAGTATACGATACGAAAATTTATAATAAATATATTTTAAAATATATTAGCCAAATTTAAAATTTTTGCTAACAGGAAATTCGAAAGACAAAATATAGAATATTTTGATAGAAAAATTAAAATTTTCAATACACATTCAAAAATATGACAAAATATGCGAATCTTTTAATTATTTTTGGACATGTTTGAGAAATGCATTTAAAGTATAGTCACCCTTTATTTATACGATCTCAAATTTGAAAAAAAAAAATTGAAAAATAATGGCTCTCATCAGAATTGTATATAGGAACTTTGGCACAAATATTTTATAACTTTTTATAAATAAACGTATATGCTCTGACGCTGAAATTTCCAAGACCAATCTGGGAACCGTACGATCTAAGAAACAATTTCCCTGATTGTTGAAATGCAAAAAGATGATATAGGGAAGACTCGCTTACGAGAGAGACGATTCAAAATGAAAAAATACAAGAAACTATATAGCAAGAATGATGAGAGAAAGATAGAAAGGAGGAGAAAAATCCTTTGCTGCGTATTTCTGCTGGTAGTAAAATTCTATCTTTCTCTGGTGTGTATAGCGTCTTGCAGAAAGCAAACACCCTGTACGTACACTTTGGTCCCTTAGTGTAAACACCGTGCGGACCGCGAGAGAAGTGTGCTGAGAGAATTCTGAGGGCGCCCGCCGGTCTTGATCAAAGTATCTTCACACCCTCGGGCAGCATATTTGATAGACTCCCTCCCACCCTCTCTCTTTTCTTGCGTCGGAGGGAGTCCCTTCTCGCGAATTCTCGAGAACCTGCGCTCGGAAAAGCAGTCGAGAAGCGGAGCACGAGGATATTCTCCCCGGAAGACCGACGTCGCGGAAACGCGAATTTTTCGTGTCCCAAATATCGCATTGCAGTCGAAGCATCGATTTCTCGTCGACAGAAAAAAAAAATTCTCCCATTTTTCCCCATTTTTTCCCGAGCAATCGGGACAAGAGTGAAAAAAAGGAGAGAATAAACGAGAGACAAAAAATGTAGAGTGCATTCTCAAAGTGGCTCTAAAATTTTGCGCAAATGAAAGGGTCCGAACAATGCGAATTGCCGAAAAAGGACCACGAGCGTCCGAGTCTTTCTGCATAGAAAAAAAAAACAAAAAAAAAACAATTGGCCGAGGGGCTGCCGAGGGAGGATTGAAAAAAAGAGATTCTCGCCGGATGCAACGGGATGCAACGCGGTTCCGTAAACAATGAGAGCGAGCCGGATAGTGGAAGCACCGAGGTTTGCCGGTCAAATTGGCTTCCGGTTTTTCGATTAATTTCGCACCGTAGCCCCCGAGCGCAAAATTCGTCTCTCAGTCCCTGAAAACAACACCGCAAGCCTCTCGCATGAGAGCAGGTGAACGTTTTTCACTGATATGACGAGGGTAGAAAACTGAGACGATAAAAAAAAGTGCAGAGGGAAGAGAGCACGAGTCAAAATGAAATGAACAACAACCGAGTGTCCTGATACTCTGTGTCTGACACTTCGTTATACTTGCGTACAATGCACATGTATACGCGTGAGAAAAAAAAGTACCAGAATTATTTTTGTTTCTGTCAATTATTTTTGCTCTTTATCAAATCTTGGCGCGTTTCGTGTGACGTTCAAAATTGATATAATTTTGATTTAACTGCGTGTCGAGTACTTTCGCATATTTTACTTTTACTTTCCATTCATATTTATGAATTTTAAGATATTCTTTTTTTTCAGAGAATAATTTCTTGTACCTGCTGCGTCGATTTTCCCCGCTGCTGCCACTGATAGTAGTGATCAGCATTGAGCGCCCAACCGGGAGCGAAGCTAAATCCTTCGGAAGGAATCGAAGACGGTCCGGCGCCACTGGCCAGGCCGGGATTGATATCGAGAACGTTCGGAATCCCGGGATAATGAGTAATTCCGCTTTTGCCAAAGGTCTCGGAATTCTTGCAGGCGGGATCGGGAAGTTCGGTGTAAACGCCGCGTCGAGTACCGAACCATCCGCCGGAAATGCATTTCTCGTCGAGCTCGGCGATCATCTCGCGCCTCGACTGGGACATTTCTTTCTCCAGGGTATACAAAGTCTCGAACTCGAGGAAGGACATGACCGAGTCGTCGTGGACGCTCCCGGGATCCTCGAAGCCGATCTCGTCCAGGCCCATGCTTTCCTGATGGTGATCGAAGCTCGGCGCGCAAGTACGAGAATCCGGAATAAGCTTCCGGGGCGAGCGTTTTGGGGACGGGCTCAGTCGACGAGTTCTCGCGACCCTCGAGAAATCCTCCGGCAGATATTGCCTCTGCGGCGACAAATTCGACGATCTCGACGGGGATGAAGTCTCGGAATTTCGCGGCGAGCTGTTTCGCGACGGAATCCCAGAAGCTGCTTGAGAATAATTGATAACCGGGCTCGCGATCTGCTCGCTCAGGCTCGGCGAAAATTGGATCTTCTGCCTCTTCGGCGACGATCGGATCGAGGCTAATTTGCAGAGCTTCGACTTCGGTTTCGCGCCTCCTGCCCCCCTGATCGACGAGAACACGCTCGGCGGCTTGAGTCCCGACGTCGTTGCGCCGGACATCGTGGGCACATTTTCTTATTCCCTCCAACTTCAATTATTGTCTTCAATTTTCTTTTTTATTTTCACACTCGCATGTATAAAACTTGAAGATCGATATCGAAACTACGACACTATAATTTTATCACTCAAATATTATATCACACCATAATAAATTCCTCCACTTGGAAAATTCATTTACAAAAATATCTTAATTATGACTTTAACTCGAAACTTTCGTCTATATTAATTTTTATATTTAGAGTTTTATTATCATTCATTTTATTATCGTTAGTATGACTTGATTATTATATTATGTTAGTTGATACTTGACTAATTTGATTGCTTAAAAAAATTGTATAAAAATATATAGCGAGTGATAAAAAATCGCAGGGATGAGGACGAAGTGGTGATCCTCCCGGAAGGATCCTCGGCGCGACTGAACGCGTATTTCGGTAGCGGCACGAACCGCGCCGCTCGCCACGGAACTAAACTCTCCGGAGCTGAGCTCGCACGATCAGACCTTGCTGCGAGCAATGTGCGCGCGCGCGTGCATTTCTATCGCTTTTCCTTTCAATTCCACCAAATATTATCGCTCGTACAACATTTATCGATTTTACGAGCAACGCGTGTGCACTTTCCCGTACGAATTAAGAGAAAAAAAATCATCGAATATCCATCAATGAAAGAGATACTTCAATAACGAGAAAATAAAAATTCTATATGAATATGCGCAATTTTTCTGTTTCTGGAGTAAATAGAAAGTGTAGAAAATTGCGATAGACATTTTTGTGAATGAAGAAATAGTCCCTGACAAAAGTGAGTTTTTCGTGATAAATTTTAGTGAAGTACAGACTTCGTGTGATTGCAATAAATTTTTTAGATTTTTTCTTTTCTTAGCTGTAATATTAATTAAAAAATTGTAAAACATTATTTACCGATTTAAAATGAAAAAATGTTATGTCATGTTTTCAAATTTGGAACTTATTAATGAAAATCATAAATTAAACATGTTAAATCAATTTGTGACAGTGATATGCTTTTCTGTTTATTTTCAGAGTAAATATATGAATTTTATATTTTAAAAGAATGCTCAAATCCTAATTTTTAACTTTTTGACTGTTTAGTTAATCATTTTTAATGTGACCCAACAATTTTTCATATATTTCGATCGAAATCACATTTCCAACATTTAGCTATATACTTATTTTTACCATTTATCAAATCACTTCAATTCAGTCGATATATTTTCTCCAACTCCTTGAGACCATTGTAAAAGACTCCATCAAAAGAGAATGTTACCATTTTTCAAATCACTCCAATTCATGTTTAATAAACAAAACTAACTTTTTAACTGTTTAATGAATATCATTTTAAAATGTGACCCAACAATTTTTTATATATTTCTAAACCACATTTCAAAAATTTATAGCTATGTACTTATTGTTACCATTTCTCAAATAACTCCAATTCATTTTTAATAAACAAAATAACTCACTATACCTTTTCTCAAAAATTCCTCGAGACCATTGTATAAGTCTCGGACAAAAAATAATGACCAAAAACGAAATAATTATCTGATGAAAACGAAAGTAAGATAAAGATCGCAACATAAAGCTTAATATCTGACGTTTTTATCGGAATTTTCATACGATGAAAAGAAAAATGTGTAGTCCGACACTTCGATCTTCCCGTTTTATCGATACACACGCAGAGCGGGAAAATTCTCTCTCCGGCATTCTTCCGCCCACTCTGACTTCTCTCGAGCGTATTCCGTCCTTTCGGCACCCTCTCTGTGTACACGGGGGGTGAATATTATAAACGCATTTGGTGCGCGCGCGGTGCCGAGTGTGTACGTTCGACGTATTACACCGTCCAATGCGGAGCATTGTGTCCCCGCTCGTGTAAACGCGTATATATCGACGTCGACTCTCGTCGAGGAAGCGTTTCGCGCGGATACGCGCCCGGGCTAATGTAGGCTACGACCTTTTGTCCACCTTCATCTATATTCACACATTATATATATCGAAATTCGCGGGGAAGAGCGGGGCGCGCGTTATACTCGAGATTATTTGGAATTCAGTGGAACATTACACGAAAACTCGGACCTTGTTCCGTTTTATCGTGACGAGAATTGTGCCCGTAATGCGCGAGAGATAGTCATCGTCCCGAATATAACCAGCGTCGAAACATTCGTCAGAATTCATTTTCATTTATATGTAATTCGCCTTGTCAATAAAATAAATAAAAAAATCACGGGCTTTTTATCCATCAAGCGGAGGTTAATTCTCGCGCATCCGTCAGAAGTAGTTTGTGAAAAAAAAGGGGGAAAAAGTGTCCGGAGGAACGAGAGCGAAGATCTCGTGACAGCGAAAAAGACCTGGAGTGTGACTACTCCGACGAAATTAGCATATTTATGGGCGAATGTTCAGCGCCCCGGAAGATTTTGGATGCATGATAAACAAGCCTCGCGTTTTCACTCTCGCCGAAATATATGTCGGGCCACCCGCGATTATTCCGGCTCCGATCTCACCATCGGAAATATCAGGCTCGAACGCAAAATAACAGTATATATTGCGCAAAATATTGCCTATGAGAGAGGTCTCAGGACGAAAACGTTATTCGACCAAGAGTGGCGTCATCGGGATTTGACAGAAACGACAGAGTCCGCTCTCATCGGTCCCAGGGGTAGTTAACTCGTCTTTGGAGCCCGTTGAGACACCTTGAGCAACGCGAGAACGCATTTATTGGCCAGTGAAGGAAAAAAAGCTCAAAAAAAAATATATAATAACCCTCATAATAATTTTGACACGAAATTTCAATAGAAAGGATGTTTTGATTTTATCGCTAAAAAGTCCATGTCAACATGAGGAAGGGAAGAAAAAAAATGACCATGCATGCAGTGTGAATTTCTTAACTGGCCAATAATCGAGCCTCGATTCGCGGAGCGAGTAGTACACGCGGCTCGTCGTATCACGAGCCAATTCTCGCACCGCAGCAGGGTGAATCGGTCACGGAAAAGCGAGAGGAACGAATCCATCATCGTCGGGACACGCACACGTCACTCAAGCAAACGCCGTGTACAGTTCTTGACTGTAAACCGAGCACTGCTTTCACGTGCCGGTACTTTGCACGGAGCCATTCCGCACGCGCACAAATAACACACCGCACGTGTGCGTCCACATACATAAACTCATCGTGTACGAAGATATACGCTCTCAGATAAAAACGGGGTATTAAATCTATGGGGCTTTAATTTGATTCCGGCAGACAGATAAGTCCGCAGCGTTGATCCCCCGGATTACAAGGGATTTACTGCCGGACACGAATCTATTCGGTAATTCGATTCTATATCGATCAATCCCGAAGATTTTTTTATCAAGTTTTCCTCTGCCGGATACCTAAATCCTTGTTTGAACTATTTTATGGGTCTCCGACTTGATTGAGCGATCAAAAAACGTTTCAAGAGTACTTTAATTTATGCGAATGAATTATTATTTTTTTATGTTCTAGAATTTCTGATGAATATTTTGTCGTGAAAAAATATATAATCGAAGTATTACGCAACAGACAAGACCATTGAGCCAACCGGTTGAAATTTTTATATTCACAATTGTTTCCATTTCAAACTTGGTTAAAATATGAAACGAACTCATTGTCGATGTTTTTAGTCTTTATAATTGAGCGAATTTCTGTTGCCTTTGTCTTTTTCATCTAACAAAATAATGATAAATCCATTGAAATTTATTACGTAATAGAAGAGATTACGAATCAACTCGTTCGAAATTTTTATGTCCACGAGGCTGAATCTTAATCTTGCAAGATTGAAAATTGAAAGAATACATTGTTATTTTTTCAAAGTATTGATCACTCAATTATAACGACTTTGAATTCACAATTTTCATTTCTCTTTATTGAGAAATGAAAATAATGCATTGTTAATATTTTTAGTCTTCACGAAGAATTCTTAAAAAACACTTACATTCGTATCAAATTTCTATTTCCATTGTTGTTCTTATTCACCTGACAACGTTGTGGTAAATCAATCAAAATATACATATACGTAATAGAAAGGACTATAATAACGATCGAATTTTTTCCATCCACAATTTTTTAAAATATCAAACTTGATTAAAAACCGAAAAGAGTGTATTATCGTTGTATATATATTTTTAGAAGCAAAGTCACGTGAGCCTTTTAACACTGATGATAGCGCAATAATCCATCCATGGACATATTGAGCAACAGACGAGCTCTTTTTTCCTCTGTCTTTCTCTCTGCAATCCATTCTCTCGTTTCTTCCTTCTCCCCGGTCTTATTATTAGCGCTAATTAGATCCAATTGCGAGTGTCGAGTGTTAACAGGTATACGCGAAACAATGAAACGGAAAGGATGCTGAAGAGAGAGAGAGAGAGAGAGAAAGAAATAAGAGAGAAAGGATAAAAAATAATATTATACGCGTGGAATAGGTGGTTAGTAATTGCCTCCAAATTATGGCTTTGCCAAGAGAGACTTCGAAAGTTCTATGACCCGAGACGCGACACGACTCCCTGGACTAAACAATGAGTCACGGTTTGCCGGTGTAGAAATGCAATTTCGAGCGTGGGCAACGAAAGAGTGGGAAATCCCATCGTAATATTGCACTCAGTGTATATATGATTCGAGGAACGATGCGCGACCGCGCGTGGCAAAACTTTTTCGACGATCTTCGAGGAAACGAGAATCGAATAATCGTGAATAAAATTTATCATAAAACCATCGTAAACACTGAATAAATCGAAATTTATCATTTGATAAATTCAATATAACGATAAAATAATAATTATGATAAAAATTCTTCAAAATAATGTGTACATGTTATTTATAGATGATGTAAAAACTAAAGAATGAACATTGAGTTAAAATGAAAATGTAAGAGTATACAATTTTTTATCGTCGGTTGGAGAATTTTCACGAGAATTCTTTTGGTGGAAAAAACAACAGTTTGCATTCGTAAGAATTGATTCGCCACGAAAACGATTCCGCTTTTGTAAATTCTGCGAGGAGATCAGAGGGGTAACTACCCTTCTTGAGAGTTCACGGCTTCCTCTCGACAGGCCAATGAATTCGCCACTCGAGGAAGTGACGGGTTCCGGACGCTCACTCGTTCACGAATCTCCTCGTCTTGTGCAGACGTCTCGATCGGAAGGAGGGTGAATACGCATTATGTGCGAGAACAAGATGTGAGAAGATCGGAGCAGAGGAGTGAGCCAAATAATGAAAGAGAGCGAGAAACGTTTTTTTTTTCTTTTTTTTTTCGAAGCAACCAGACCATTTGGCATGCGATGAAAAGAAAGCTCGCCAAAGGTTGATCCGAGCGCGATGAGGAAACGGAAAAGAAGATTCGATTTATCGAGGAGCCTCGACGACAGATCAATTAACGAATTTTCATATTTTCCAGACACAAGAGGATCCCTCCTTCACCCTCTGCTCCCTCGTATTTCAGCAATAAGCCTTTATTCTCAACCCCGTTCTTCTTAATTCCTACCGCGACAAAAAGTGTCCCTCGAAACCACAAGTCTGATCTCCCGTTCGCTCTCCCCCACCTGCGTCCTTTCTAAGGATTCGATATAATAACGTCCCTTATTGCGTCCTTTTTCCGATCCCCCTGATGGCCGGGCAGGACTTTTAACCTTTCGAAATAAAAACGAATACGAAAAAGTAATCCTCAAACGGAAGATAAAACTGCGGTGGGAAAAGAATGTAAAAAATGACGCGTTGTTGAGAAAATGTCATGTCGATGATACACGCAATTAGGACGATTAGAGATGAGGAGTCGAAAAAGCGGACGGTTCGAGATTGGAAAAGGTCACGAGGATGGAAAGATCGAGGGAGAATTGTCGCGAGGACTGGCAAGGATGCGTTCCCGGCGTAAAGCTTCGAAGGGTGGCTTATGGAAGGCGTTATTGCCATGTCACTGGCTTCGGGATTATTGCGAATCATTTTTTCCACATGAAAGTGAAGCCCTCATCCGCTCGCGGATTTCTTCCTTCGGGGACTGGCTCGAGGGAGGAAAGTTCCTCTCTGGATACGAATACACGCCAAATGCTTTTCCGGCGTTCTTCTTTTCAGGGCTTTACAAGTCCCGCGAGTGTACAAGAAATAAAACGACGTCAAAGACCTTTGGCTTACGTTGACACAGAATTCTTTACGCAAAGGCTATAAAAATTCGTAAAAATTTGACAAAAATGTGCTTTCTCGGGACGATTTATGTTTTCCAAATCACATATAGCAGTTTGAAATATCACAATATCATATTTAAGATTCTTGAAATATGTTTTTTGTTCAGAGAGAATTTTTTTTCTCATCTTTTTCCAAAGGTACGCGACCATTTTATATAGATAGCCAATCTTTTTCGTCGAGTTGAATCCCATGAAATTTTCTCTGAGCTCCTGCTGTCTCTCGTTTATTTAAGCCGATCAGAGTTGTTATTCCTTTTTCGAGTCTGACTCCAAACGTGATTGTCCTCGCAACGATGGAGCTTTTAGGCTAAACTCAATGGAATCTCGAATTTAATGTGTGGCGAAATAGAAAGAAAATTGCGCACATTTTTCTTTTACGTAATTTTCTCAATGGGAGAATTTTTTCTATATCTCTATTTTCTGATTAACAAAAAATTTTGTGAGATTTTTTTTTCGTGGTATCGACGACAACCCAATGTATAAGGATCGAACCTTTTGCGCGAATAGCATCACGAATTGAGCGAGGATGAGGCTATTGAATAGCAGTGTTACGGCTACGGAACGATAACTCCGTGCGAGACCCACAAAAATGTTCAAGCTCGGGCGGTCCGCGAGGGAATCGTTTTTCCGAGAGAATTTCTACCAGAGATTTTTCGACGTTTCATATAACGCGAGATTCCGTCGAATCGCTAAACGTGTTCATCCAAGTGAAAATCTCGCGGATGTAAAGAAATTATTTTTTTTTTTACAAAGACAATTCATGAAGAAAATATTCATGAAAGATAAATGTTTCGGACAGGTAGCAAAAATCTAAACTAGTAAAATGCTGAAAATGACTCATAAAAAATGTATAATTCGCGAAAAAATTAGAGAAAAATAAAAAATTTTTTCTTTTTTGATTTAAAGAGCTTTTAGAATTACAAATTTTTCTTAGATAGTGAAAAAACTAACTATTTTGATCCTAACTCAAAAATTGATAATAGAATGTTTAAAAAACCAAACGGAAAGTCAGTTTTTTTGGCACTTTCGATACATCTCACGCGTGAAAATTTTTCGACAATTCTTTGTCCCGGAAATGTCTGATTAATTAGGCTTTTCAACTGATTAAAAAAAATGTGCTACATATAAAAAGTATAACTTCAAGGAAATAAAACACATGTAAGTGTGTAAAAATTACGCAATCAACTTTATCGCAATGTAAGCGTCATAACACAGGTTTGTAACACATAAATGAGAAATGAGAAAAACCAATGAAGTACAAAAAGTATTGCACTTTATACCTTTTATTTTATATTTGGTATATAAAAATTTTCTGCTCAACTTATAATATAAAAAAAAGGGCTTTTCGTCAAAAACTAATAATTTTTTTTCTACAAGGACAACGCGGGTGTCGCCATCAAGCGGCGTGAATCTAGAATTTGATGGAGTCTCCCTCGATCAGAGGACGAACTCTTTCCCCAGTGGTAGGAAAGTGAGAAAGCGATTGGTGAAAGCAGGGCGCGCGAGCTTCGATGTTGCAAGGAAATGGAGCAACAACGCCCTCTCTCGTCCCTTTTTTTCTCCTCGTGTGTCTTTTTGCCGCGTGAATGAACGTCGTCGACAAAAAGGGAGGGTCGCGTGCTCGCGGGCCGTACAAGCGCGCCCCAACATTGCGAGGGAGTTTCTACTCGTAATTCCTCCGCACACGTGGAGTCTCTGCACCCATGGGGCATCGCGCGAGCGACCCCTGGAGAATGTGACTCACAAGATTTATGATCCTGAAAACGCAGCTAGACGGTCCAATCTCTTTCCACCTCTCTCTCTCTCTCTTTCTCTCGAGAATCTCCCACCTCGGGATATCCCGCAGAAACTCTGTCATTGGCTATGCACCCGTGCCTATTATTGGAATAATAAAGAAAAGACAAGGGGAAACGCGATTTATTTTTTTAGAGAGGATAAACAATTGAAACTATCGAGAATAAGAATATCGACCGAACTTTTTTACAACTTTTTTTTGTAATATCATTCTTTGTCAATTTTATATAACTCTGTGTAATATATGATTAATTGTGTTGTTTTATAAAATAAATATACTGCCTTCCATGTGTTTGTTTCTATAACAGTCGAATATTGTTTGAAGAATTTTAGCTAAAGATCATCGAAAATTAACTATATAAAAATATAATTTAATTTCGATATTGAGGTCTCTTATAATAAAGGTGAAGTAAATTGAGTACCAGTATTGTCACGTATACTATATCGGCCTAATGATCCTATGAGGAAGAGGGAAATATTTACGTATGATTTATTTTTAAGGTATTTTTATCGTGACAGTCCATTCAAAAGTTTCCTTCCCATGTAAACTACAGGTAACATCATTAATTGAAATGTTTTTCTATAGATTTTTTTTTAACTATAAACTTTCTTTGATGTCACATAAAAATTCATGCAAAATTTTTGAAAGCTTTGCCATCTAGAAATCAGGATATTTCATGTTGAAAATCACTATTTTTAACAGTGGAAAATTACAAAAAGTTACGGAATTTTCAACAATAATAGATATCTCGACTTCTAGATGGTGAAACTTTTTAAAATTTGACACACCACGCTTGACTTTTAAGAAGTTCTATAGAAAACCACTTTTACCATATAACGACGATGTAGACCTATTTATTTTCTACATGATATGGCAAACGCACTGAATTACCTCTCATCACAACTACATTAATTCTTCTTTTGATACAATATGTTCGAAATTCATATTGAGAGATTAAAATGGACCAAGAATCATTAGTGTCCATTTTCAGTCTTTCGATTTTCGATTTTTGCATTAAATTTGGAATTCGCTCAGAAGCGAATCTGATTGTTAATGTGTATACCTGAGCTTGTCTTCTCTCACAGGGACAATTGTGAAGTTTTTCCAATTGTTGTTGAATTATGTAAAAGGCGGCGTACTGTTGACTGTCCGGGGAAAGCGGAGAATCCGGACTGTCCGGCGACCCGAGGCCGGAACTCTTGCTGTCGCTGCTCGCGATCGTTTTATCCGCGCCAACGTCGAGTTTTTCACCGCTCGTGTCCTTCTGAATCGGAGACAACGGCGAGAGCGGAGAACCGATTCCGGAACTTTCCGAACTCGAATTTACCAGCCCTCGACCTCTCGCCGACACGGATCTCGTCAATTTAGGTTTTGGTATTGCACTCTTGCGTCCCGAGTTTCCGCAAGTCCGAGCCGAACTTTCGCCACCCGGCGAACTCGGCTGCCTCCACGAATTCTTCGATTTGCTCGATTTCCAAGCCAGTGGATCTTTGCTGAGCTTCAAACCAAATTCTTTTCTAATCGCTAATTTGGAAACTTGTTTCTGCGGAACTAATTGAATCGAAGAGGAATCAGTAGCTTTGCTATTTTCTATATTCAGGGATCTTCGCTTCAACGTCCTGAAATCCGCCATTTTTTTCTCCTCCCTTTTATTGCTTGAAATTTCGAGAGTACCGATCAAACTTTTGCTATTTCTGGTTGACGTTTCGCGATTTTTAGTGCTCGACATACTTGTTTCTACTTTTTTCTCCAAAATTTTTCCACGCTGATCGGTATTTTTGATCGTTGCTGATGTTTTTGATGATTTTTTCAGTTTATCGGGTTGATTCTCTTCGAGTGGACTCTCGATGGATTCCAAAGGCTGAAGATTGAATCTGTCGACGAGATTTTGAACTTCGTAATATTCGACATTTTCGAAACACACTCCGGTAAGCGAAATCGGACGTCGTTTGACGGTTCCCGTTTCGGCACTCGTCGAATCCCAGTCGACGTGAAAACTTCGACGCTTGGAACACATATTTATCACAGAATTTTTCACCAACTAACTTTCAATAACTTTGTGTGCATATTTTTTTCGAAAACGATCTATTTAATATCCGTATCGTAACGAAAGTTTTGCTGGCATTTCGCCATTTTTCAGAATAATTTCAACTTTTCCATAACAAAGCAAACAACAAAATATGCACGAGCAAGAAAAATCGTGAAACAAAAATCACTGCAACTCCCCATTTCTTTTCTCAAACTTCACTCATCATAATCAACAAAACGACACGAGTATAACTTGCACCAATAATCCGCAACAATAAAATTCAATTAATTCCCAACGAAACACTAAAAAAAAAATTGCACAAAGATCTCGTTTCTCGTTACATCCAAACAATAATGAAACCACCGAAATCCACAAGTGGCCCGCAAAGTCGAAGTCGAATAAAATAGCCTAAATAATAAACCTAAATGAATAAGAAAAAAAGTGCAATAGAGACGAAAAGAAGATAATTGAGAAAAAAAAGTGGACTAGGAAGAGTATAGAAAAGAGCCGGATGGCCGAAGATTCGAGACTGGGAGATCGGGAGATCCGTGAGAAAGGAAGCGCCGTATTCGGGCGATATGTGGGTTGGGGATGTAAGAGTCGTAGTCGATAAGCGTATTTTCGGGTTCTTGGACACAGACAATAGGTGCACTTGCCAGGAGTGCCCCCGGCGAACTGAAACCGCCCCCGGGCACATCAAACCGACCCTCGTAGACGCGAGATGGACCGGGAACGTGTTTGCGTGGGCGAATCCGGCGGGGAGGAGCGAGGAGAGTGCATCGGCACCCTCGGAGTCGACGACGCGTTGAGAAATAAAATGGCCCTTTTCGTGTGCGCGCCGTTTGCATCGCGGGATATATATTCCGGGGAAAGGAGAGAGTCGACAAGAACGAGAAAACGAACGAGGCTTGTGTGTGTGTGTGTGAGCGCGTTCGCAGACTAGAGGGGGTTCGAGGGGTTCCGCGATCCCTGCAGAATCGCGATGGGACCCCAGGCGCCAAGGCTTGCGCCCAAATAATATTCCCCTATCATGGCCAAGGGGCTAAAAACTAATTACATTCGGGCTCGGTGTACCGCGCGCGCATTCGTCATACACAAAACGTCTTCGTGAACGCGTTCTTGCGCGCGTGCCCCTTTTGCACCATATTGCATCGGACAACGTCGAATAATTCCGCGACGAAAACTCGATCGACCGATATGCGGTCGAATTCCTCGCAATATTTCACCCCCTCTCCGAAAACTTGTTTGCTCAGCAAACGCAAAGAGAGAGCGAGAGAGCAGTATGGATATTGTTCCGAGGGGACGGAATACTCTGATTTTTCCTAGTGTGAAAATCAGAAATGAAGATTTAGGGTGCATGGAAATTAAGACATCTTGTTAATTGAAAGAAAATATTGTCCCGGTTTGTTTGCCATGGAAAAATATTCGGACGGAAATGAACGCGAATATAGGCTATATGTATCTCCGAAGGAAATTATTAAGAAGAAAAGATTAAGATATGTCATTCATTGAAAAAGACGTCCAGTGTGATTTGTTAGAGGAAAAAAACTGGACTTTTTATCAAACGACATCAGTTGGATGAGATCTCGACGATATAAACGGCGTCGACGTGAGATTTTCGTTCATAATAATAGAAAGGGAACGCGTTATCTCGCGTCATTCATCATTCTTTCTCTTTCCTTTTCTCTCTTTCTCGATTTTCTCGCTCACTCGACTTCTCTCGGTGCTCCATCGGAAATGCTTGTTCCTCTTAATTTCGGCTTTTCGGCGGAGAGAGAGAGAAATAAGAGGAAGAAAAAGAACGCGATATAGACGCTCATGAATGCCATTTGGGATAAAATCTCATCGGTTAAGCGAGGGTCCGCCCTTCGTCAAAAACCACGGTGGGACATTTCGAACCCTGGTATATAGTTGCGAGTCTTCACATTCGATCTGGACGAGAAAGGAGCGCGGAAGGGCGCCTCCAGGGCCTGTTAAAACCAGCACTTTCATTGTATACGTTTTAACCACACACGAAACCGTCCATGAACCCCCGCGCATACGATCAATTTTTTTTTAGGGCTCGCCACCGTCGCATTCCTCAATCTCTTTGTATATTTAACCGGGACATTTGATAGGCCGGCGCACGTGTTCCTGTATTTTTGTTTGCTTAATATTTTGACACCAATTTCGCAGCGCCGGAATCGACCCTCCATTCAATCTCGTATGTAAATAAACGAAACGTAATCAGAACCACAGAATATGCTATTTCCTGCACGATTCACTTTACGAGATTGCTCTTTTGTCCTTTAATCGTTAATACCAGTATTTTTGTAAAATTTTTGTGCTTAAATATATACGTTACTTTTTTCGTTTTATTTTAGAGGATAAAAGAGTGAAGAAATAAAAGAACTGGCTGCAACAGTGACGAAAACATTGGTCGTACTCTAGGGAGGAATTGTTCTCTCTCGCAGCCTCATCCCAGTAGCTCTCGTAACCCTCGACTCGGGCAGAGACGTAAAAACGTGGGATATGGAAAGAGGGTGGAATATGCCGGAGCATGAAGGATTTTAATGCAGCTACCCGAAATTGAAGTGGCTCAGAACAATTATTATTCGAGTAGACAAAGTTTTCACGCGTTAAAAAATGTTTTAAATCGTGATAAAAATAATAAATATATTCTTCAAATACAAAAATTGTAATCCAAGAAAAAATATTGATAATTTAAAAAATAAGGCTTCGTTACTTTTTTCTATTTATCAAGCATGTTGAAGGACGTAGATTTTTACATTGTCTTAAATAAATAACAAAAACATCTTTTTTTGTTAAAAAACGATTGAAAAATCAATATTTTTTACTTTTTCGACTCGATTTTCTTGCCTCACTATTTATAGAATTATTTTTTGTACACATGTGCTCATCATCAATGCTGATTTTTTATCCATGTCAAAAAAAAAAATATTGTCAATGGAGGTAACAACTGCGTCGTTAAATCGCTGTAAGCGTGTTAACGTAGCAGACATCGGATTAAATTAATTGAAATCAAATTTCGCTCAGTTAAACATTAACGTCAATAAAACAGGCTCGATGTTCACAAAGACACAAGTCATAAAAAATGACTCTTTTTGTTTCTCGACCGCGAGAAACAATACATATGGGGTGTTCGAATTTATATATGAAAATCCATGTGATAGCGTATCAAGAGAGAGAGAAGGAGAGAGATTACAAGTTATAATCCGATGTATCCTGTTATTGGTTGCCCACCGTAGGAAGATTAAGCCCGGGCGGGGGTGTGTTTTCCATCCCTATATATAGGACTAAAGTCCAACCAAACGGTTTATTGCGTTCTATCCGATGGAGGAAACGCCGCGCCGAGTCCCATTATAGGAAATATTGCGCTTAGAAGTATACAGAAGCATCTCTTCGAGCTGAGTCTTCATCCCCCCAGCCTGAAAGGAACGACCCCCGAAAATTCGAGGGCGATTCGCGCACGCCTCATTTCTCTCCTACACATTTTTCTTTCTCTCGCAACATATGCAATTTCCTTGGAATCCCGTTAATAATATCTCGCCGGATGAGACGATGCAAGCAGTCCCCCGGGCAAGAAATCGATCGAACATTTATTCCGATTCATGTATTCGAGGGTTCCGCGTGAAATGTATTAATAATCCGTATGCAATTTCGATGAAAAGCTTTGCTGCGATAATCTGAATATTCGATCGAATTATTCGTGTGTGAGAGAAGAACGAATTAATTACTTTTTTTTTCAAATATTCGAAAATGAACATTCGAATTTAAAGAAGGGAAAGAAAGGGGCGCAATCCAAAAATTCATATTGAATGAGCCCAAAAACTGGTTTTTGGATCAATTTTTGAATTTTTCAAAAATCTTCAAGACGGTAACCCATTCAAAAATTCAGAAAATTTTTTGAAATTTTTTTTTCGGTTTTTAGAGCCTACTTGATCGGAAATTTTCCTATTAGATAATAGAAATGCAATTATTCGGAGCGCAATCCAAGAATTCATATTGAAAAATTTATAAAAATGATCCAAAGGTCAATTTTTTGGCTCATTTAATATGAATTCTTGGATTTCGCCCCGAATAATTATCATTTTCGTTATCTACGAGAAATTTCTAATCGAATAGGCTCTTA
>JAPYYW010000321.1:0-62113 GCA_030522545.1 Cremastinae sp. A BG-2022a | reverse complement strand
GCGCGGAGCGCGCGCCTGGTGGGGGTATGCGATTTATGAGAAAAACTCTTCCCCTTGGGGGCTTTTGGGCTCTTATTGAGAGAGTCCACTGTATTTGAAACTTATCTAAATCATTAATGAAATGTATGAAATTAATTTGACAGTGATTCAAACTTTTGTTTATATTTAGAGAAAATATCTGGATAATGTTTTTAAGAAACAATTTTAATGATAGAAAATGTAATAACTTTTGAAACCGTTCAGTGAAATCATTTACGAATTTAACACAACCATTTTTTTTATAGATTTCATAACAAAATATCAAAAATTTATAGTTATTTTTTACGTTCTCAAAATTGCTTCGATTCACCCTTAAATCTAGTCGACTCGGAAAGTATTTTTCTTCATAACCGTTTTTTTTCTTCCCATTTTTTTTTTCGAAGAACGCAACAGTCAGCAGCGTACATGAATTTTTCAACATTGTTACGTTTTCGCAGTCAATGTAAATTCCCGTACGTTTCTTTCTTCTCGAATAAAAAACAGAATTTCTTTATTGTTACCGGGGCATTCCGTTTCTCGATCGGGAATGAAAAATAAAAGCGAGCGAGCAACATACCTATAAATCCTCCGAAGAGAGAGCGTAGTTTCTTTATTCTCGCGAATTTTTTTTATTGAATTTCTTTTCTAAAGAATCCGCACTGTTCGCGCTCGTCCCCCCGTTCCCTCATCTCGTTTTTTTTTTCCTCGCTCTCTTCCATCGAATTACGTTCGGTTCGTGATTCCCGCGTCTTACCCCCCGTGTTTTATTCGCTCGCTGAAAGGAAAACAAAAACAAACCGAGAGACAAGAGAGAGGTTAAAATGAAAATCAAACATGTGTGTATATAAAATTGGTTCTGTTTTCATCGACGATCGCGCTCGACGAATTAATCGATTCGCGAGATAACAGTTTTCGCGTCGATCCGAAATATCCGGTTGCGTAATTCGCTCCGGGAACAACGGATAACCGGTGAAAGAATGAAAAAAAAAAGCCGCGGAAGAGCGTGCACGAGAGGTCGCGAGGGAAAAAATGGCACACTTGTTTTCGAGAGCGCGCCTCGTTCGTGTTTTTCCCGGTCGAGGAAATTTTTGCGAAACCGACGACGGTCCTCGGACCGAAAATTCGCGCTGATAACCTCACAGGAGGCCCGAGTCAAGGGCGCGCTCTCGCGACGTCGCCGATGAAAAATAAGAGCGCGGTATCGGCGTTCCCTCTCTCGTCGTGAATAATCGATCGATCGTTCGTTCCGAACGATAATAAGAACGCAATCTTGTCGCGTTTCGAGGAAAATTCTCGTCCTCGGGCGTTAATTGCGTAACTCATTTTTTTTCCCTCCTTATTTTCATGTTTTTCTCTTATCTCCACATTTTTTTTTCTCCTCTCCGTATTTTTTACACACTTTTCCTCGGCTCGTTTCGAGATTTCGTTCGGGCCGCGGAAAACGCTTTATCGGCCGGGAATCTCGGCACGCGAGCCCGCGATAATTTCATCCTCGGGCGAAAATAAATGAAATTGGACCTCGACAAACCATTTTTCCCTCCGTGTCTCTTTTCATTCCGCTCTTTCTCTCTTTTTCCTTCACCGTCTTCTTTTTTTTTCTAATTGCACAACATCGGATTAGCTCCGAAGCGAGGAAAAACGTTATCCGGACGGGAGGAGACGCGGTCGAAAATTTTATTCCAGACATCGCGTTATTTTTCCGCAATCGCGTTAAGGAGCGAGAGAAATTTCTTTCGCGGATAAATTCGTTTCTCGAAAAAAAAACGATGAAAAACTAGAAGAAAAAAAACCAATTTATCGCTCTTCCGTTCACTTTTGTCATTTTCTTATTTATTTATTTATTTCGTTTTTTTTTCATTTTTTTTTCGTCTCTGACTTAATTTTCTTGCTCGCTCGTTGGCTGTCCTTCTCTCTTCTTCTCCTCTTCACTACGTGTCTATCCCCTGGACACTCGCAGTGGCGCGTTCTCGGAAGTTAGACTCGCCGAGAGCAAGGATAAACCCGGACAAATGTTTGCTGTTAAGATAATCGACAAAAAAGCACTCAAGGGAAAGGAGGACTCCTTGGAGAACGAAATAAAAGTGCTGCGAAGGTAAGAAACTTTGACCTTCTATCTGCATTATTATTCATATTAATATTTATTACTATTATTATTATTATTATTACTACTACTATTAATATTATCGATTGTATGGCTAACTCGTTTTTTTTTCTTTCGTCTAGGCTAACTCATATTTATTTTCTTGAATTTGGCTCGTTGGAAACGCTGCAAACTGTTTTTATTTTTACCATTCGAATTACACACCTTTTTTTTTGAGCATCGGCAGTGCAGTATAAAAATTTGGAAGCAACGTCCACTTTTCGTACATATCTCTTTCAGATTGGTTACAAAAAATTGCAAATTTTTTTTTTTGCGGATATACGTTTAATACTTTTAGGATGATAAAAAATGTACGATAAGAAAGTTTGGAAATTTTTAAAATGTTTTAATACAAAACATTTTATTTATTTTGTAATTATAATTGCTATATTTTGGACGAAAAAACCTCAATTGGGCCAAACTGTTATCACAGTACAAAAAAACATAGTAATTTTTCATAAAGTTCTCTCCGTGTAATAATTTCATAGCAAATCTTGAAAAAAGTTTACTTTATCGGTTTTTAACTTTAATCTTATTGAATAACTTTTGAAGAAGCAGTCGAGTTATTGATAAATCATATCAAATTCGTTTTGTAGAGTATAAAATTTTCCATACAATACTATAGGGAATTTACGTACTTTATTGCTTCTTTATTGAGCTATTACGAAATTTGTAATAAAAAAATTACGATCAAGAAACTTCAACATATTTCTCAAGAGCTAATATTTGGACAGGCAACTTTCATCACACTGAAAGTATATTTAACGTGCATCCGTCAAAAAGAAAAAGTAGTCATTCATTTTTTTCTACCAAAATTTGACGTACATATATTTATTTTACATCGTAATCAAAAATAAAGAGAATGCAAGAAAATATTTAAAAGTAAATACATCGATGCTTCCAAAATTTTGCCCGATAGTGTAAATTCTCGTGACAATTTTGAAGACAAAAACTGACTTTTTAATGAGCATCCAGTTGCAAAGATTGTTAGAAACTACGTTTTTCGTTTGTCTCTCTTCTTCTCCCCTCCTCCCACACCCCCTCCACCCCTCTCTGTTTCTCTCAAACTTTAACTATATCTCTATCTCTTGACGTTTTATCATCTTTGTTGAAATTTGCTTCTATTTCGTTACAGTTTATTTGTTCTGTGCATGCGAGTTTATATTTTTCCTCTCTCAATCTCAATCTCTCTCTCTCGATTATTACCAACGCTAGCTTTTATATCCACATCCAGAAGCACTCTTATTCTCTCTCTCTCCCTCTTCCTTGCACATTTTGTACCGCATTCGAAATTCTAAAAATATAAATGCTCGTCTGTGCGCGGACGAAACGCGAGATTCGCGGATCGAACGACGCTGAGAGATGGTCGACGAGTCGCTGGAAAAATTGGCAGGTCGTAGAGGCGATCGGTCGTGAAACAGAAAAAATGAAATGAATGAAAAGTAAAATAAGGTTTGAAACGAGAAAAATGAGAAAAATTCGTCATACGAGACGATAAATAAATATTTTGCGGTTTCATTTGACTTCTCAAGTATCGCGTAAACGCTCGCACCGCGAATGCTTCATTTGTCGGACGATTGTCCGCGCAATTACTACGCCGGCGACCACGGGGCTGGATCGATCGAGAAATCGAGCCGAATCGTCCCGGGCGATCCAGAACCGATTATTTCATTCCGACGAGGACGCTCATCCGGGCGCGCAGTGACTCCCGCTCGGAATTTTCTCTCTCTCTCTCTCTCCCTCCGTTCGTCGCTTCGTAAATTTCTCCCTAGTCCGATTTTACGCTCGCTTTACGAGGCCCTCTGTCGGGACTCGAGCGATCGCCAGACGTCGATTACTTCCGAAAACGATGGCACACGAATTTTGGAATCCCGAGAATTCGACTCGCCACTGTTTTTTTTTCTTTAATTTTCTTATCTCAAACTCATTTTCTACGTCGATCCGATAAAAGATTTTCTTTTTTTTTGCGTTGCTTTAATTCTATTCGTCAACGAATTTCTAAACGCGATCGTCTCTCTCTCTCTCTGTGTCCTCTCCTTCTTTTTTTCCTTTCTTTGTAAAAAAAAAACACGAGTCCGGATTATCGTAGCGCGTACGATTGTCCGCGTGTCTGTGTCTGTTCGCAATTATCGTCGCCGAGCGTGTGTCTCTCGATATCGGCGATGAAGCAACTTGGGTTATTTTTTGCGACCGAAAAAAAAGAGAGGCCGGCGAAGAGGCGAGACGCACAAGGAGATCGAATGAAAAAGGAAAATATGTCGCCGAGCCCGAAGAGTACATTCGTATATATCTCGGCCTTTCGATTTCGTTCACTGCACAATATTATTTTTCACTTCTTAGATCGCATTCCCATTTTTTTCACACTCTATATGTATAGTCTGACACGATTGTCTTAAATTTTTGTCTCCCCGCAGTCTCAGTTGTCCTTGCGAGATCAAAAAAAAAAGAAGAAAGAAAAAAGACCATTAAGAAGTAGCAAAAAAGAAAAATGAATTGAAAGTCGATGCGTATGAAGAAATCGGCTAAGACTATGTTTTTTAAATAAAAGTATCGAGTACTCGACGAAGGTATTGAGTTTAACGAAAAACTTTGTACATTTTCAATGTCTTTATTTTTACCTGTCTGTCTCTGTCTCTTTCTCTATTTCTCTCTCTCTCTCTCTCTTTTACATTATTGTGTACGGTGTTGTTATTAATTCGTAGGTTCAGTGAAACAGTGACACCACAGAGTGGTGACGGCTCGATCAAGTCGGATAATAGTGACGAAAGAGGATGGTAAGTGTGGGCCCTCTTAAAAAGAAATTAAGAAAAAAAAACGAAAAATAGAAAAACAAGAAAAAAAAAGTAAGGAAGAGTTCATAATCGGCCACTAAACTGTTCATATCGCTGCAATATGCGGTTACATACCTATATATTTATTATTTTACTTTATTTCGAAACGTTCATTCGTACACAGTCATCGGAAACGCCATCGGCCATTTTTCTCTCCTCCTCTCTCTCTCACTCCCGCTCATCTTTCTCTCCCGTCGCATCTCGTTACAGTTATCATGCTAGAAAATAAATCATTCGCGCGCCGATCTGTCCTAACGAGATACACGAAGCGGGGCGTGCGCGTGTCTTATCGTCGATAAACTCGAAAATCGACGATAAAAGAATAAAAAACAACGTCACGCGTACGAATTGGGAAGAGAAATCGCGATCGATCGGCTTTACCTTTTTTTCCTGCTGATATACGCGATAACGAGTCGAAGGAATTCCCCACGGTTTCGGATTTTCGATAAAGTTCACGCGCCGATGCGTAATCCGAAAAGTAGCGAGTCAGATAAAAACAAAAAAAAAAGACGCAACGCCGAGTCGCCCGCGGCGGAACGATATCGTTCGTTCGTTTTTTTGTTCTTTTTTATGCGTAATTTTTCCTCAATCTCTCGCCGTGGAAATTGCACAACGAGAAAAATCGGTGCGACCATTATTTTAACTTTATTGCTCGCGATCCCAATCGTCGATTTTTTGTTTCGCACCGATGCACGAGGATCGGGCTCCGATTACGAGAATAAGGGACAAGCTCGCGGAGACGAAAATTCATGAATTATTCTCACCGCGTTGAATATTAATCGGCTGGAAACACACTTTTTTTCCTTCCGTTCGCGTTTCGCGGGCGAGAGGAGGGGCGAGGACGATGGAAAAATGAATGAAAAGTCGAGGATGGGGAACATTCGTTTATATGCAACCGGTCGACGGAGAGAAAACTCGGAGTTATGTAACCGGGTACGATTAGCATGGAATATCAAATTGCACACTTGCCTCTCCGTCTGTGCGCGCGTTAAACTTGAGGCTTCTGTCACACGGATTACTCCTCGACGAGTGCGAGCGAAACGTTGTGAAGCGATTCGCGATCCCTTCGAAAAAAAATTCTCGAATTCAAACTGTTCTTCATATATATTTTTTTTTTTCACCGCGAAAAAATTTTACTTCGAAATTAAATACGAACAAGAGAAATGCAATCGCGTTAAACAAACTCCGCGAGATAACGGCGACGCGCTTTTAATCCCTTTTAATGAGAGCTGAATTTTATTTACGTATGTGGAACACGACGGGAAATATTAGTCTCTTTGTCCAGTCACGTTTCCGAGAGCGGTGTTTCCCTGTTAATTATAAACGCGATTTAGAGGGCATTTCAGAATTCGGCGTCAAAGCTGATCAAAATTATTCACTTGAATGCGTTTTTTTAATAAAAATTATTCTTCAAGATTTATAAATTTCTCTTTTAGTAAACATCAAAGCAAATAAATTGTTTGGAGCAAACAATTTCAATCAGTTTAATTAGAAATTATCATTAAAATTAATTTATCAATTAAAATTACCATCTGGAAAACATTAAAAAAAACAGAATTATTGCAATACCTTAACAAAAGTGTAATACATTTTCATTCTCAAATTTTTCAAAATTCTCTAATTCCGAAATGCACCGAGATAAATTTATACGAAAAATCGATATTTCGACGATTTTTATAATAAAAATTTGTATCTTGTATGAAAAATTTGCAAAAATTCTAAATCGTCGAAGTACGAAAAAATTTTCCATATAAAATTCTTTCCGTGCACGTTCTCTATCGCACTACTTTCTCTCTGTTTCTCTCATCTTTCCTCTTCTCTCGCTCTCTCACCAGCAAGGATCCGTTCACGAAATTTTCAACGCTCTGACCATCATAATTTCATTCGCTGCGAGTTACACACACACTGTTTAAAACACTCACCCAATTTTCAGCCTTTTGTTCTCTTCTCCTTCTCTCATCAGGGCAAAAAACTTCATTATCTCGTAAAACGTTCGAGCAACGTCGTTATTTCGCGCTATTGCGACGAGAACGAATATAATAATAAAAGCGTTCGAGGTATCGACACGTACGCGCGAATTCTATGATAAATAAAATATGTAAAGCGGCACGAAAAAAAAGTTCTTCGCGGCGCGATATTCTTTGCTTCTTTTTTATTCCATAAATTACTAACACTTGTTCCTTGTCGAATAAAAAACACGAAACACACGTGGTAGAGGGAATTTAAATTGCACTCAATGTCGTCTGCTAATTCTTACCCCCTTTGGTTGAATTTTTCATTTAATTCTGGTCTCGTGCACACTGTTTATTAACGTTTGGGTATCTCTAACATTTCTTTATTAATTGTAACTTATGCTTGATTTATGCTAATGGTTATTGGGTTATTCTATATTTATATATTATATATGATATACTATATTACTCTTGTAATGTGTAAGATCACGCTGGAACGGCTTACATTTATTTGCCGTAATCGCTAAACGTTCTTAAATTAATTAGTCACGGCTAGAGTATATTAATTCGCAGTTTCGAAACAATTACATTTATCTCGCTTGTTCGATATGTCCGATTAAACACATTAGCTCTTAATTCGTACACGTTACTCGAAACAACTCTTCGTTAACTTTTATTTTTCTGGGGAGTAAACATTTTTATTCGTGGATAAAAATAAACGGACGTTTGATCATTTCCATATACCAGAAGAATCGACCTGAGAAAATTCGAGTACGGAAATTAGTTTTTGTTCGATCAATTTATTTCGAAATATTTCGTCGAATGAACAAACGGAGTTCTTTTTCTCTCCCGGTTATCGCGAATTCGTAATAAAGATCAAATTTTAATCGAGCGCCAGCTAGTTCCGAGAAAATTCGATTAAAAATCGATTAACGAACAAATATCGTTTTCAACGCAGTTCGAGAGAAGCTGGAATGTTCAATGAAATTTCGATAAAAATTGAGTAAAGGTTTGATGAAAATTTGATAGAAAAGCGCGCTCGATCCAGAATTAATTGATTTATTTATTTATTTACTTTTTTTTTCAAAAATGTTCATCCTTGAAAAATTAGAAGAGAAAAAAAAAGAGAGTGATTTTGCTCGGACTCTTTGTGAGAAATAAGTTGGAATTTTCGTGATTGGCACTCGGCCTACTTGTCGCACACTTTGTGCCACGTTGGAAATTGAAGAGTTTTCAGGCACCGTTGAGAGCGTCGATAAAATTTGTCTGTAAATTACCGTCTAAAATGATTCGAGCATGAAAACGGGTATAGTCATCCCCGCGGTTTCACGAAACACGTTTTTTAAAAAATCCACTCACGCACACATAAACATCGAAGAATTTACTCAACAAGGATAAAAACAAGGCGAGCACAACTTTTGCATCGATGGCCTCGATTGATCGTTACCTGAAATTGTTTCAGGTTAACGCATCCAAACATTGTACAACTTTTGGAAACTTTCGAGGACAAACACAAGGTCTACCTCGTTATGGAGCTGTAAGTCCTATCTCCGTTATCACAAATTAATTGAACAAATAAATATTTATTTGTTCGAGTAATTCGATTAATATTTAATGTATTTAAACATTAATTATTTCATTAATTATATATATTCATTAATAAAATATTTTTACTGTTTCTCAATCTTTTTCAACAAAATATACAGTCAATTTTTTTCAACGGAGTGGATTAAATTTAATTAAAGTCTCAATTTTCGAGCTCGCTAATTTATCCGAACGAAACGAAACAGAACGGGAAGTCGATGAAATTTTTTTTATCCCTCGAACCTTAGCGCTTCGTATTCTTTGTTGTCCAATTTCATGGCAATTATCGAGTTTCAGTGTCTCGTTTTCCTTTCGTACTCGAGTTCCTCGCTAAGAGAGAAAAAAAAATCAATGTCCTTTATTCCTTCGTCACCATTGATGGAGTGCGCCATTGAACCGAAATAATTAGCCATTAATGGAAAAACGAGGCACGAGACAAGCAACAGTCGTCGAAAACAGGATTTAGGATGCCTGAAAAAGATGAGAAATGAGAGTAAAATTACAAAGTAGAAAAATATAACTCGCTTTATTCTTGCTTTGTCGTGTCCTTGGATAAACCGTTTTCTTTTCTTTTTTTTTTGTTTTCACGCTCATTCAGTGTCACCGGTGGCGAATTGTTCGATCGTATCGTCGAGAAAGGCTCGTACACGGAAAAGGATGCGTCGGGCCTGATAAGACAAGTTCTCGAGGCCGTTGATTACATGCACGAGCAGGGCGTCGTGCACAGGGACCTGAAGCCTGAGAATTTGCTCTACTACAGCCCCGCGGAGGATAGCAAAATAATGATAAGCGATTTCGGCTTGTCGAAGATGGAGGACTCGGGAATAATGGCGACCGCGTGCGGAACGCCAGGATACGTCGGTTAGTTTTCCATCGCCCGTTACGAACAAAAATCAACCGAGCTTCTGCATACACGTCCGTGTCCATAAATTACGAACAGCTGGCGCGACTTTGTGATCTTCGGGGAAAGAAAAAAAATGAGTTTCGCGATCAACGAGGCCACGCGCCTGAATTTTCGTCCGGCCAGACGTCTGACACCTTTTCCACTTTGCATTATTTATTCCAAACACTTGTTAAATTTTATTTATTTCTCGAAAATGTTGCCCGGAACGAAGCAAATTTCGTTTTTATCTCTATTTTTGTTTTCGAGGTAAATTTTAAACCGTATTTTGAGCTGTTCGAGTACTCGTCAAATTTTTTCGAGCTTGCGTCAAGCTTTATTTGTCCATGATAAAAATTAACAACGAATATGTCGAGTGAAAAATAAAACTTCGTCGATTCTTTTTTCTTCGTTGTTCGTCGGGCAGGGGATTTGAAGCTTTTCTTGTACTTTTTGATTACCCGGTCAGCATCCTTTGATGATTCGAGCTCCATACGACTTATTCCGGGATTCTTGTTTTACAGCCCCCGAAGTGCTGGCGCAGAAGCCTTACGGGAAAGCCGTCGACGTGTGGAGCATAGGCGTCATATCGTACATACTCCTGTGCGGCTATCCACCTTTCTACGACGACAACGATGCTAATCTGTTTGCACAAATTTTAAAAGGTAACGTTAAACGAAAAAAAAACAAAGAAAATTAAAAAAAAAAGATAATAAGAGAACAATCTCCTCGACTGATACTGGGACACTTAACGAAAAGAAAAATCCCTCTCATTCATTCAATCTCGACACTCGTGTACCTTCTATTCCTTTCCGATTGTCAACTCACGAAAAATAAATACAAAACGTTTATTTCATAATTGAAATTTTCAATTTCAAGGTACTAGAACTATTAATCTCGCCTCGTTGAGAGACGCGTAGTAAGTAAATTAACTCGAGTGCGTGTGAGTGTGCAGAGAGCGTACGAAGCTCATTTTCCCTATTAATCGCTCTATCGGAATCACATGAAATTTGCGGAGATGATTTACTAAACGCATTTGAGGCGTTTATTCACAGTAATCGTTTTTATTCGTCTTATTGGAATTTTGTTTCAAAACGTTTTACAAATTTTTCGTTAATATCCCCAACAAAATTCAAAGTATAAAACGAAATCGTCTACTCTATAGCAAAGAGCTAACCAGACTGTTGTAGGTGAATTTGAATTCGATTCGCCATACTGGGACGACATAAGCGACTCCGCAAAGGACTTCATTCACAAGCTCATGTGTGTCAATGTCGAGGAGCGATACACCTGCAAACAGGCGCTGGCGCATCCATGGTGAGTTTGTCTTTTTTTACAGCCAAAGAGAAAAAAAAATGAAAAAAAAAAACGAGAGGAAAGACACTACATACATAAAATAAAAGGCTAGAACAAAACTTTTAAAGTCGCACATTCTGAACTACTTTATATTCTTCTATCTTTTTTAAAAACTGCAAAATTGCCAATTTATGCAAACTTCTATGTTAATACGTGGCTTTTTCGTCTATATGGGAAGAGAGGGCAAAGAAAATTCCGCGAAAAATGGTAATGTGTGTGAATGTCCAGTAGAAGGTTGAGAATTGTTACTTTTATAATCAGTGTGTATGAATGTTCAGCCGAAGAAGCTTTTCTGGAAAGAATTTTGATGATAAAAACAAAAGTACAGCGACAGGAGTACAATAATTACGTATTTAAGCTCTTTCGCTCTTGCTCAATGTGTATCTATGCCCCAGGTAGCGAGGATATCGCGAGAACTGAATTATCCGTAAAATGACTAAAAAAGCATACAATATTTGCTTCTAAGTAAGTAGAAAAGATCTGAATCTGTCATCGCTCGTAACATCGCAGCAGAAACAAAATTCGATAATAACTGGGTATTCATTTATAAGTGTTTATATTTCATCATTCGATATCGTACGCATCCGCATTTGAAATAACGTGCTGCTGTGGCTCGTCATTGTAACAAGTATTCGAAAATTAAAAAAAAACACACACACACAAACATAAAAAAAACATAAACGCTCACACACCCACACATACGCTGATAAATAAACAAAACAAAAAACTGCGCAGTCCGCAATCTAACAAATTCGTCTATATGTGTCGTGGCATTGTATGTCGTGAAAGTATAAAACGAGGATCAGAGATGTCGAAGCGTCTCGTCGGGCGGAATAACGAAATGTCTGTCTCGACGAAGGTTTCGGGCATCTCCGATGTCTCGGTCTCCCCGTTGGAACGGGGAATTGGAAGTGAGCGAGGGGGTTCGCCGCCAGGACACGGAGAGAGGGTGATAAAAAAAAAAGATAAGAGAGTCTGAAAAAAGCTGTAGTATGGAAATAAAAAGAAAGAAAGAAAGAAAGACACGAAGAAGCGAGGAACGTGAGTCTGATCGTTTCCTTTTGAAAATTCATTATTTCAGGATATCCGGGAACGCGGCGAGCAATAAGAACATCCATGGTACTGTATCGGAACAACTTAAAAAGAACTTTGCCAAGTCAAGGTGGAAGGTTAGTATTTGATGTTTGATTGGCAAACGGGGCTGATCGTATGTAATGTTTGCTCGCCAGGCTCCGTAGGAAAGTCTCCCTGTTGTCTCATGGTTGCAGCAAGCATATCACGCGGCCACGGTCATCCATCAGATGCGACGAATGGTGCTCAACAACGACCATCAGCAGCAGAAGCAGCAGCAGCAGCAGGGCCCAGGATCGACAGGCCCCTCTGCAGGCAGCCAAACGTCGCGAACCGACCAGTCCTAATCCAGCACAGTTCACACACGACTACCGTCACCAACAGCAAGGACACCAACAACAAGCTCCAGCTCAAGGACGTCAAAGAATCACCGAGGTCGACGCCGAACATGACGGCCAATGTCACACCGAATCTATCAACGTTACCCACGAATACACAATTGTACTTGCGCAACAGACGCTTCAAGCTGTGGGGTAGCACACGCACCGCACTCTCTACCCTCTTCCGTACGAACGTCTCGCATCTGAGAAGACAAAGAAAGCATAAGAAAAGCTGAATCTCATATTGCTAATTAATATATTATTAATATTATTATTGAAACATATATATATATATAAATAATGGTTAAATTGTGTATTTATATATACGTATATAAATGCATAAATGTAAATTTCTACGACTAGTGCGTTTGTGAGAGTGAGCGCACGAATGTACGTGTCGGCAGGATCGAACGGAGTTAACGAAGGAGAGTTGTCGCAGTAGAATAAGACGAGCGACGACCAGGGAATGAGCGATGTTTCGTCGATCCTATAACGACTTCCCGCATAAAGATTGTCGGTGGCCCTCGGGGTTAACTCTCGCCTCGTGGAGAATCATTAAAGTAAATGAAATGTGCTGTAGGGATAATGCGGATAATCATTGTCTCCGCTGGGAGAGAGACAACGATAAAGAAAAAAAGAAAGAGAGAGAGAGAGAGCGATGGAAAAGAAAAACTGCTGCTTGAGCGAAGACAGCGAGCCCTCATCGTTCTCCGGGCAACGAATAACATTCTTTTTGCCCGAAGGTTATTTTAAATCTGTAACTAATGTAGTTTTTAAACTTGCCCTGTTGACTCTCGAAAGAGACAAGGATCCGAGACGGAGTCACGGAAAGAAAACAGAGAGGGCGAGATACAAAGAGTAAAAAAAGTTTTGTTGAACGCGCATTGACATTACAATGCAAGTACACACACACACACATTCTATTCTCAAGCGTGAATCATCTTTCTTTCGACATTCACTGTATAACGTATTATGTGCATAAAAACATGTATATATTTATCTATATATTCACAATCTGCAAACGCGATCACGTGTATACATGGATGTATACATTTGTGTATATGTAAACGACGCTTCGCGTCGTAAACTCGCTTTACTCGAACGGCGAACGCGATACAACGACATATCTTAATAATTCACTCGACGACAACACCGAGCGAGAGGGAAGATGAAATAAAATAAAATCGAAACTGCGACCTCGCCCGAGATTCAATATGCTCGAGAGGTCGACGCGACAGGAAAACGAGAGGGAGTCAGATTACGTTGTTTTACATCACTCGTGTAGAAGAGAAGAATGAAAGAATAAAAGAATGGAATACCGGTTACCAGCTCACGAAACTTGGACAGAGTTCGTTCGCACCGCAGCTTATCGTTGACGAATATTTTTAAAGAGAATGTACGTATTTCGCGAAAAGGTTTACACAATTATTTAGTGAGCTTAGTGTACACGATGCACACTCTGGGTGACGAGGAATTAACAGAAATAAAGAGAGAAGTCGAATGCGAAAGGAAGAAAACAAAGAGAGAAAAGAAGCGTGCGCACGTTATATAATATTTTTTTTAAATTTGACCAAGCGATAGTTATATGCTCCTTGTTTTGTAGCAGTTATCGCGCTGAGCTTTTTCCTCCAACAATATACTGGAGTCGGGTTTGAGCCACTGAACATAAATACCAACATAAAAATACATTCATTCTGCTAATATTTTTATTAAAATCGTATATAAGATGCACTTTGTAGTTCCGTAATGACGTTATGTGTTTTCCAGAAGAAAAAAAAAACGTGACGAGAGATAAGTAGCTGAATGGCCGTGGGCTCTTTCACTGTAAATTATAAGCTCGCGAGCCTCCGGCCATCCCGATCCATCGCATTATCTCGCGCGTATTATTATTTTTCAACTTTCGGGCATTAAGACAGTTAAAGCTCTACGCTCTGGTCGAACGACTGTCTACTTTTATTTGAGGAATAAAAAACAGAGCTTGTTTTTATACAATATACATCGATGATGAACGGGCGTGTTCTCGTGTCGTTTTGTATTTAACTTTATTTGCAATTTTTTAATAAAATTTTGACATATTCGATTACTCCGCAAAGATGTAACAAAATAATTCTCATTCGGAGTCAAAGATGAGCTCATTTTAGTGGAAAAACAAGGTACTGATTTATGCGAAAAATACAGAGTAATGGGGGAAAAAAGTGTAAAAAATATACTGTAAGAAAATATTGAGAAACGTTTGTATGTTTTTGGTCAACATTTCTCTACAGTTTTTTCGCTAAACGCCAGCTCGTCTCAATTCATCACTTGTTTATTCAGTTCGTAGAGCTTCAACTATCTTAGCAATAAAGACCTAATTTTGTGTCGAGAACGCGACCGCTCATTTCTTTTTCTTTTTATTCTGAGAGAAACGATAGATAGCGCGAGGAGAAAGAGATACGAGAACGAATAAGCGCCGTCGTATGCTTATTATCGCTTATTAAACTGGGCCTGAGTGCCAGAGGATAAATAAGATTGAATCGATTGTGACAGCTGGAATGCGACAACTTATACGTAATTCGATAATAACGAAAACCAAGCCCCCTGTTGATACTCGCGTTGACATTTTTTGTTTCTCTCTTCCGAGCAACAAAATTCGTTCTCGCGTAATTGTGTATTCACGTGCGATTTTGAAAATTGTGAGACATTGACCTTCAGAGCGTGCGTCCGCCGGAGCGATAATTCAATTTGAAAAGCTGACAAAAAAAATGTGCTCGCGGTTAATCGTTTTCCCTCACGAAACGTTGACGATTGAGCAGATAAAATCGAAGAAATAAAAATTCGTCTCGGAGGAAAAAAAGTCCTAGAGTTAAGTAGAAAGGAAAATATTTCTCTTCGTATAAAACCTTAGCTACAGGAAAAAAATTTAATCTAAAACGCGCGATGGGGAGATCTTGCGGTCTCTTCGTTCAATGTGATAAGGGCACGCAAAAAAAGATTTTATTTCTCAGCCCTGGATTTCGCGCACACCCTGGGCAGTGAACCGGTGTGCGAGAAAAAATACGAGTTGCTTCGAATGAAATATGTATACGAGCTTTCTTCGATCTCTCCCCGTTATTCCTCCTCCGTTCTTGTTATTCGAGTCGTAACCCGAAATTACACATTCTGTTTCCTCCAATTTTGTCTCGTTCCAAAATCGCACTAGACGTCCGTCCGAAGTTATTGGCAACTGTTTACACAATTTTGAAAAATGAAAAGATACCTGCACGACTCTCATTTAACACTTTTGAAGCTTGTACAAGGAGGCTAGACATTTTTTATTCAATAATTGATTTTCAGATGTCTATACCTCCAAAAAAATTTATTACAGATAAAGGGAATAGAAAATATACATATACATATATATAAATAATGGAGAGTAAAAATGAAATGTGAGGTGATCTCGGAAGAGAAGAAGCATGCTTGAAGTTATACATATAAATATATATATATTATATACAGGCTTACGAGTATTTTAGTCGATATGGGTCAAGATACTTGGTACTTGTACCTAAGAAGGGCGATTCGCATTGTATCTTATATTAAAATTTTGACTGAAAAAAAGGTCGAGTTTTCCTCGCGAATGAACGAAATGAAAGATTAGTTGTGGAGGTTGAACATTTTTTTACCGTGGAACAAAGTAGAAAAAAAGTGCAAGTACTACTTATTATTGTACTTAAACTAACTTTTGCGTAATTGCTAGCAAGATACAGAGGGACAAATTCGAATTTTCATTTTTGTGAATAAAAAAATCTCGCCTCTCCCGTACTTAAGCGATTAAAGAAATGTAACTTTGATTTTCGAACCGATGAAGTATGGCTTGCAAACTCACTCGGGATAAAAGTTTGCTACTGACAGATTGAATTCGTAACAGGCGAAATTTTGGCAATAAAATCAAATAATTGTAAAAGCATTCGTTTGGGTAAAATAGGGGAAAAAACGATAGAGATTCTATCCTGGACGATAGCTTGAGAATAACAAAATTATTTTCTTCACGATCCTTAACCAACTATCGTTGTAACTGAAAATAAGAAGGTCCACAAAGAAGAGTCTGTAAATGCAATTTCTGATATATATTGTTGAACTCAGACTGATTGTTGTGTAGATTGACTATATATAATATATATTGCTTTTACGAAGGGGCGAAGCGGAGAAGAAACGAGTAAAAAGATTGTAAAAATTATATAAAAATATAAATAACGATATCCTGTTCACCGGCTCAATTTGACGTACACGAGCACGAAACTTCTCTCTCTTTACAATACGTTCTCTCCTAATTAAATATACACATAAATATTGGAAAGAAAAAAAAGCTTTCACTTTTCATGCTTAAGCGACAGCCATAAAAACCAGTTTCTCGTTGATTGGGACATTGATGACGTCCCTGGACGCACTGTAAATGATGTATGAAATATTGAAAGCGTGAAAAAATGAGACTACGAGTTACTGCAAGATTTAATGCACTTGAGGGAAAAAAAACTCACAGACACACTGACTTGTTGAATTGCGTTCGAACATCGTCATGTATAGTCGTTCGTGCCAATATCTATATCTTTATAAAACAAAATATATATATTCAAAAGAGAAAGGGAAAAAAGCCATAGCTGCTGTGGTGCTAGCGAAAGAAGCGAGTCTCGCGATAACAAAGATGCAACTATTTTTTTCTTCTTTTATCATAGACGAAAGGGCGCTGTCTTTGATAGACGAACCATTGCGAAACGAGTTTTGGTATAATCAAATTTTGCTTAATTCACGATAATAGGCCGTGCCTAAAGATCCAACCAAATGGAAATTTAGATAGATCGAATATAATTTGAGTGTGAAGCGAATAAAGACAATGTGGGAATTAAAGTGTAAAATGTCTTTTTTTTTTCAACGTGAATTTTATGTATGATTTACGAAATATTTGACGTTTTTGATCATTTTGAATGATTTATTTGAGAAAAAAAAAGAGAGAAAATAAAAAATGTGCAGAAATAATCAATTACCCCCTCGTTTCGTATTTAATCGACGATAGAAGGTAGAGATTATTACAGACGGACGTACGATCGCATCGCGATTTCAAGTTCCGAGATAAATTCGTGAATTTCTTTTATTCTCGCTTTCGTTTCTGTAAACAGATATTATTCACAAAATTGTTTACATATTTGTGCTAAAAAAATAAGCCACTTGTGTTAATAAAACTCATTCAGTGAGGAGTCTTGTTATTTTCAGGCTGAACTGAACTTTAGTATATCGTTGATTGGTCGAGATTAAGATTTTCTTCAGAAGTCACGCTCGCACGATTGGTTAACATGAATTCAGCAATGACTTAAATTCGATTATTAATGATTTACAATGATTATTAACGCCTCGCATCGCCGGAGTCAGTGGAACATCGAACATCTTTCAAGATTTGCAAAATCGTACATCTCTTATATGTTCTCCGTCGAGTCTGCGTTCTAACAATTCGATATTTTTGTTAATATATATATACAAGATTACTAAACCTAAGATTTATACACAATTGATCATTGGAACGAAAAAGAGTGCCGTAAAAACAATCTCGACAGCTAACAGTAACGAGAGACGATTACTGGCAAAGAAGGTTAACAATTCATGCCTTTTTAGGTTTTTAAAGCGAAAAAATGAATATATAAAATATATCGTGCGCCTAGATTGACGCTGAATACGATTTGTAAATAAGCCATTGGTGAACTTTAATACGAAAAAATGATAAGAATGATTCATGATCAGATAAAAATGTTCGCTGTCTTTTACATCGGTAAAAAATATAAATCGAGCAATATTTTTCAAAAACAAATTGATTAATCGAAAATAAATGGTTATCTCGTGATTTCATCCTTTCACACTTTCGTGTATGAACATCGAATGTACTAGCGAGGAACGTAGACAAGTTCCCGTAGGATTACGAACTTACGGGACTTTTTTCTCTTTTTCACTTGATCAGAGATTGGTACTTTCGGATGGACAAGAGTTTTCCTTTATGCAAAAGTATCCGGTTATCACTTCGATTCTGAACTCGCCAATCTCCGATTGGCAGTAAATCATTTTTCGAGCACTCCAGTTAAATTGTCACGTCACGGTGGAACAGCTAACAGCGAGAAAAGAAAGAGCTGCCGATCGTTCGTCTTAAATATGACAATAACCGTGAATGAGAAAGCGCGACGTACAGTAACGACTACAAATGACGAAAACAAAAGAGACTTATAAACGTTCTTAGTCATCGTAGGCGTTCAACGCTTCTTGCAACCGGGCAACTATTTTCTGGTAGAAAGCAATTTGCTCGGTCAGATGGTTCTTCATTGCCTGATTAATGTGTATCTCACGTTCCGTTTTAAAGTGATTGCTCTCTGCCAAAAGTGCTCGTGCTATCACGTCCGTTCGATGGGACAATTCGCGAAGCTGTTGAGGCTCCATTTTATGCTCGATGACTAGTCGCTCGCAATCTTTTCTTTTTTGCACCGCACTCTGAGAAGAAGGATAAACAAATTAGTAAGAACGAAAAATCACAAATACACGATCATCACAGATCTTTGATACCTTGTGTATGCTTATAACTTCGGGAAAACTGCTAATAATCCCGCGATAAATGTGAAACTTATCACCGAGCGGTTCCCAGTCGAATTTCGGCTGCTCCTCGTATAGCTTTCCTATATCGTTGTAAGCCGTTCCTGTGACCTTGAGAGCTTCCGTCAACCTTCCGTGGCCGGCGTCATCCATCTCGAGAGCATTCCCGAGAGATGTGAACGACTGTCCGATTTTCTGGAATTCTCTCTTGTAGAAAACCTGTGGCTTCTTGCCCTGATCCATCGCCATCGCCATAAAATTTTTCACGACGGGATCGAGAGCTGTCACAAAGCGTGAAAATCCATCGATCTGAATCTCAGCTTTGATTCCGTCCAACGGCGTTTCTGGGCATTGGACTGCATTGAAATAATTAACGCCCAGCAGTTCGTCCTTTTCAGCCTGGCGCTTTCCGCTCTTCCATAGCTTATCGTCAGTGCACGTTATAAAGTGCTCCCACACTTTGCTTCTAGATAAAACCGGATGTCGACAAACGTAATCGACGAATTCTTGCAATTGAGTTTTTCGGTGCTCGATAAACTGTTCGTCGTATCTTCCGGCAATTTGCTTGTCCGGCAACGGCGGTATCATTATGAAACAGAATTTTTCTTGCAGTCTTTCGTGTAGCCAATCGAAATGCTTGTAACGCCGGGACACTTGAATATTGTTGAACTAGATTTTAAACAAAATAGATGGAAAAATTTAATCATAAATCCAATTCTGTACGAATCGTTACGAGAATTCTCAAATAGTTGCGAAAATTACCGTTGGCGTGAGCTGATAAACGATAAAACTTTTGAGTCCTTTGAGCTTGGATTCTTTCTTTGGTGACGTTATCACGCAATTGTACGATTCGCCGGTCGGGACCCAAGAAAAACGGCCTTCGCTTTCTTCAATGAAAACTTTTTCACTTTCAGGCACAGGCACAGACCTTGTACCCAGCAAGAAACTATCCTCGCTAGATTTAATGAGGGCTGAGAACTTGGTATTTTTCTTTGGTACATTGGGCACATTTCTGTCCGGTATGACCGAATGTATACCCTGCATGGATATCGAATCGCTGTAATCCACATGACTCGATTGGAGCGAAGTCTGTTGCGGCTGGTGATGATTGGTTGGAACATAAGCCTGCGGCTGTCCAACTTCGGAATCATCGTCCCAGTCGTCATCCCAGTAATCGCCAGAGCTTTGTTGAGACGTAGTGAGGGTTACGGCTGTTGCAAAAAAATTTGTGAATGACCAGCTTTGCTCCAAGATAAAAAAAATTACAAAATTGTACCTGAGACTGGAGTTGCAGCTTCCACAACTTCGACGTAAGCTGCTGGAAATAAACCAGACTTTTTGGACTGATTGAAACCCTCGCACCATCCGTCACCCACATTGTCTCTCGTGACAGTGAGAATTTCGCCAGCGACGATTGACAATTCAGCAGTCCCAGCTTCTCCAGAAAAATCGTAAAGGGCCCTCACCTGTCGCAACATTTGACATTAGCATTTTGTTTTTTAACAAAAAAATTAATAAAACAAAAGTAAATGGAGTATTCGGGAATTACAAAAAATGGGAAAGAATGACAGAAGCGCGTGGAATAAGGATATAAGTGTGAGTCACGAGTGAGAATCTTGACAGTCACTCGTGGCTCTTGTCGGGAATCGTGCAAAGCTCTTTAACGAATTTTTACTTACCTGCTGGCCCTCCATCGCACCACCACTCGAATCGGAGATGCCTCGAACTTTCGTACACCGTCGAACGGTTATTATTATTTTCGAATGTTTTTTAAATCGCTATCGCTCCACCTGACTATCACCGGTCACATTATACACCCTCCACCTGTCTCGTAATCGGACGGCTGACATTTACGCGTTCGCATTTGTGTTTGTTGAATGTGTCTTTATTCTCCCCCGCCTCTTTCCAAACACTGCTACTGACGAATGACGAAGCCAGGGGCGTACTACTCACCAGTGCTGCAAAATTCACGTCTTTCTCCGAAGTCGAATCGCTGCGCATGAAAGTACTTATCTGCCACTGAATTTCATTGTTATCTAATCTCCAAGAACGTCAAAATCTCTCTAATCGCGTCAATTTTAATACAATTCCATTTCGAGTATGCAGAGCTCAAAAACTGTAAGAGGTAAAAGTACTAGGCTTGAAAAATGTTGTTACGATAATGCAAAATGAGACACCCCTTCTTCTAAAGATAAGAAAGCGCAACGAAAAATAACCGTATGCAACAGTTTGTTTACGTGCACAAAAAATTGTTGAATTTTTTCGATGCCTGCATTCATCATTTACTCCAAAATTTCAAGTAGTTCAACAAATTGTTGTACAATATAAAAAATATTACGCTCGTATATTTTTGTGTAGGATAAGCTGAAAAAATTCGATATTTTAAAATTATTCATTAATAAAAAAAAAACAATTCAGTGATTTTCTTATAGAATGAGTTTTATTTGGTTTTTCAGAGTGTTTTCATGCACTCGCGTGAGATAGCACCACCGCAAACTTTCAAAGTTCGAAAATACTCCGCATATAATCTCTTTGGCGCTAAAATCACAAACATCCTGAACATTTCGTATAATCAGAACTATCAAATGCGTACAAAAATATATCTTTTTCATGTATAACAAAATGTTATGTATATACTAGGGATAATTAGCGAGAATGCTTAATAAAATTGCATGTACGATAGGTGGGATTATTCGCTGACGGAAGAATCGCAACCTTGGACTTCAAGGTCATGTATGTGATTCTCGAGTAGGCGAGTCTCTCTCTCAAGCTCCTTTATCTTTTCGAGCCACTTGACTCGCAAAGCGCTGAAGGCACGTATTTGGCGAACCCTGGAACGATGTTCGACATTTTCGGCTACCAAGCGATAATCACGCCGGGAAGGTCGAAGCTTTCGTCTTTCCGGGCGTTCGAGCTCGTTCTCCGAGCTGACGTCGGTTTCGTCACTCTGCGTTCCCGACGATCCCTCCGAACGTAACTTCAGCGTCGTCTTCTTTTTTCCATGGGTGCATTGCTTCATCTCGTGGCAAAAAACGGTAGGGACGCTGTCTCGTTCGAGCTTTGATATTTCGAGAATCATCTGCGCGAAAAAGAAATGGTTTTTTTTTTCTTCATTCGTTCAATCGTTATCTTACGCAAAAATAAGTCACGTATCTTTCGAGACAGACCTTGCTGTTTGTACTCGGGCATTTCAAACTGACGTATCTTTTTTTCAAAATATCGCATTTTCGAAAGTGCGAGCTGCAGACGCGATCCCGAGGCAGCAGAGTTTGATCCTTCAGGCCCAGTGCCAATTCCCATCTTTTTATCGCGGATCTCTCCCTCGGTATTTTAAAGTATGAAAGACCAATTTGGCAAACGTTACACTTGTCCGCCGAGTTGCACGTGGGGACGCAACACTTTCGTCTCATTATTCCCGAAGTTCCTTTATTCACCACATGTTCCAAAGACTGCTTGCTAAGAATCGTTGATTCCTTTATCGTGTCCTTTGTGGATACACAAAATCAAAACACACATTACTTCACTACTCAAGTTCGACGAATGAACCAATTATTCGACAGTGTTGCCAATATTAACTTTGGAAAAAAAAATCTTTTGATTGTCCTAACCACGAGCTTGTACATTTGTACAACTTTTCCGAATCCTGACGAATTCTTTTGACGTATCGTTGAAATAATAAAAAAATTTATGATTGTAAATGAAGATACTTTAGCGATAAATATAAACTATAAAACAGTTCTTTAAAAAAAATACAAAATCCTCTTCAATCTGTAAACAAAAATTTTTGGTTTGATTGTTAATTGTCTTGTTCTTCATCTTCTTTTTCACTCTCACTGTCATCATCGACATGTTTTTTTTCAGGTTCTTCTAAAACCTCCTGGATCATGTCCTCTATCACTTTGATCTCTTTCTCAGCAAGTTTCTTCTTTCTGTAACTGTTTTGTTGACGTTTTTGCAAGGAATTAATCTGGCTCTGTTGTCTGTGACTGAGATTGGTCGAACTGGCTAAATTAGCTAAGGAGGCATCTTTGAAGAATGTTTTCTTTTCCTTGTCACGCCTGAGCTTCTTTAATATGTTGGGTAGCGATATGCAAGCGTTGCACACCAAGATCTCTGGAGCAGTGACTATTTCACAGGAATTGTGACGCCAATTGCCAAAGGTGTCAATCCGCAGACTTGGGTTTGAAACCGGTGGAACTTCAGAGATTGACGGACCACCGTTGCATACAGTCATCATTGCCAATTCCTCAATGCACTGTTCTATGTCGTATTTGGATACCACTGACATTTCGCTTATCTCGAAATCCATCACGTAGGAAATACATGTTTTATCCGACAAATTGACGCGTACGTATTTTCTTATGTGAGGCACCAGAGAATTCGAAATCATCGCTATTTCGTAAATCAGCAGCGAGCGTTTGTTCATCCGACAAGCTCCCCAATTCGGGCCAGGCAAATCCAAACATTTAGGATCGATGTTGAATGTGGATTTTCCTTCGATCGTAACTCCTTCATCTTCCGAAGATGAAGAACTCGATATCTCCAGAAATTTCGGTGTTTCGTTCATTCTCGAGATATTTTTTACTTTACTTCTATAATTAAATTTATCGGTGGCAAACGTGACATCGAGAAAGTAAGACAAACATTCGTTTTTCAAAAAAATCTCAGAACTTTTCAAAGATCTACATGTGAAACGACATCGATATCCACGTGCATTACAACGCGGGAATCCTGAATGTTTACATAGAATTGCCTGTTAGTGTCATCTTTGGAACATATGTATAAACTAAAAAAATACATCTATCGTTTTTTTTTCACAGATGACTCTACCGATCACTTCTGTCTGTCATCAATTTAACTTTCTGTTCATTCATTTCGAATAAAGTTAAGATTTGTAAATCTTTTCTTTACGAAAAAACCTAAATTGTATTCATTTTCATCCTCTTTTCATTAAATAAGATGACGATAGACGGTACAATACTCAATTAACTGTTAATTATTACAACTGTCAGAATAAAATAGTACCAAAGGCTAACCTGTGACCATGGCTGTAAGGAGAATTCTCGGTTTAAATAAAATACAACAAATTTCCAGCGACTATCACGTCAAGTGGACCGAATTAATAAGTAAAATAAAAAATTATGAAACTCCGGAGAGGTTTAAAGGAACCTTTGTCGAACGATGGGGTAAGTTTTTAGACGAATTCTTAAATTTGGAGGTTAAACCGTATGAATTCCGAAAAACGGAGTAAAATTCTGTAAAAATTGATCATATTCATTCGTAGGTCAATATTGGAGAAACGTTTTCCTTGATTATCAAGAAGTTGCAGTAGACATAGTACAACAGTGTAAAACACGTCCAATTCGTGCATCTATTTATGCATCAGGTAAGAAATTTATTTTCATCTTTGAATTATCTAATTATTCTTAAATTTTTGCTCCAAATTGCAGTTGCTGGAGGAATTTACTATCTCGTTAAAAATAATCCCGATGAAATTTCGTTTCGTCGAGAATTACTGCAAAATACAATGCGGGTCATTCCTGTGGGAGAAACTATCAGAAATCCAATGGCAGTCAAACACATAAAGTTTATGGAAGAATGTTACAATGAAAATCTCATTCGATATTTGAATTTAGGAATATTTTCACTGATATGGGTAGATGATTTTGACAGTGCATGCGCCAATTACAGAGCAACCTGTTCGTATTTGAAACCTAAGTATGTCACCTTCCATGAAAGAATCATAGATATAGGCTTTCTCAATACCTGGTGGGTTTGGGAAAACAAGATGAAAGATTACGACGTGAACGACGAAGAATTTAAGCACCTCAACACGTAACTGCGCTTGTATAGTATTTTTAGGATGTACAAAGGTTTAATAAAATTCTATCTGAGATAAATAATCACGAGATATTGAGAATTTCATTTTTAAAAATGATTTACTGTGTAACAACTTGATATATTACATAAATCGCGACCAACAGTCAGAGTATTATCGTTCAAAAAGATTCTATAAAATATGTCAATGCTGTACTCTCAAAAACACATAATTAAATTTTCTGCTAAAAAAATAGTTTATAGAAAAATAATGGTTGACAACGCGGCAGTGCCACCTGGATGATTGAGTCTTTTCAATATCGGTATAAATCGTCGTCGATCATTCTTTTATGAAACTGTAATTATAAAATATTTGTAATTAAAGATTTGTATATTTATTTGAATTTTATGCGATTTTCAATTTACCTTTGGCATAGACGATCGCTGTGCGACAGGGAGAATAAATCATCATTCTGTGCGGACGATCAGCGTAGGGTTCCGGTTTCGTGATATGTTCGACATTAGTTTCCAATCGGTTCTCACCGCCGAATTGTGCGTCATCGCTGTTGAGAACAATTTTGTACGAGCCAGGAACGGCAACTCCTACCGTGTAGTCGGGGAAAGATTTCGTTGTGTGGAAATTAAAAACAAATACGAGACCAGCTCGTTCGCAAACGATTACTTTGTCGTCTTCGTGTTTCCAGCTAACGTAGGCCTGCAAAGTAAAATACACGTAAAGAAACACGTTTTAAAAATCCATAGCTTTTGTTAAAATCTTACCGGGTTGGAATGTAACCATCCATATTTTTCCTCCAATTTGTTCATCTCGCGATCCCAATTATTCATGAATTTGTACTTCAACAAATCGTCGTCTACCAGATTCCATTGTCGTCTGGCATAGTGATAACTCTCATTATTACCAATGCGAGGAAAATCCAACCACTCGGGATGACCGAATTCATTGCCTGCGAGAAAAAAGCCAGATTGAAATAATGGATCGCCAGTAATACACGATCAAAAAAATATTCGAATTTGACCCAATTCGATTAATCTTACCCATGAAATTGAGATAACCCTCGCCACCGAGAGTGTGAGTGATTAGTCTAATAATATTGTGAAGCGCGATGCCCCGATTGATAACGGGGTTCGGTGGGCTTATGACACTCATATGCGAATACATGTCTTTATCCATGAGCCAAAATGCAATCGTCTTGTCGCCGACGAGAGCTTGGTCGTGAGATTCCGCATACGCGATCGTTTTTTCCATCCAGCGACGATTCGAGAGTACCCAGACGATGTCACCCATTTTCCAGTCTTCATCCTTGACTTCTTTCAACAGTTTTATCCACTTGTCTGGTATGGCCATTGCCAGACGATAATCGAAGCCTGCACCGCCCTCGTCCGTGGGCCTGCAACTCGCAGGCATTCCACTGACGTCCTCGGCAATCGTCACCATTTCAGGATACAGAGTGTGCAACATGTGATTTGCAATCATCAGGTAAACGAGACCCTCCACGTCTACGTTCAAGCCAAAATATTCGTCGTAATGACCAGAGAATCCTTGGCCCGCGCCACGCGAGTGATACAACATCGATGTCACGCCGTCAAACCTAAAAATAATTTAATCATAAAATTCATAATTATTTCAATTTAGTTATTTTATGAGTTCACAATGAAAAAGTTGTATTAAACTAGCAGGCTTCGCGCCCTCGCGGTAATAGAAAAACTGATCCAAAATCCAGTTATTTGGTTCATTCAATATGAATTCTTCAATTTCGCCCCAAATAATTAACATTTTCGTTATCTACGGGAAATTTCCGATTGAATAGGCTCTTAAAATCGAAAAAAAAAATTTCAAAAAATTTGGTGAGTCACACTGAGTAACAAACATCCAACATACAAATATTCACATTTATATATTAATAAGATAAGATAATAAAATATATCAGAGCTAAATACCTGAAACCGTCGAATCCATATTCCTCGACGTACCATCGTAAATTGGACAGCAAAAATCTCAAAACGTCGTAATCACCGTAATTGAACAATCGACTGTCCCAGAGTGGATGATCTCCGCGACTCCCGGAATGGAAGAAACATCCGTCAGTTCCGTCAAATAAATTCAGGCCGTCAAGCGTGTTTTTCGACGCGTGAGAGTGAACCACGTCAAGAAGAACGAAAAGACCGTGCTTGTGAGCGACGTCTATCAGTTCTTTGAGCTGCTCCGGTGTTCCATATCTGGAAGAGGCTGCGTAAAATGACGTGACCTAAAAAAATACAAGGCATTTAAAAAATTTAGCTATTTTATAAATATTATCGAGGACTTTGATGTCATAAAATTTCTAAAATTACTAACTTATCAGTCAAAAAATATTGTATACTAACTTGGTATCCAAAACTCGCGTAATAGGCGTGCTCCATTATCGCCATAAGCTGAATAGTGTTGTATCCTTGCTTCACGATACGGGGTACAATTTCTTTCGCGAATTCGAGGTAAGTACCGACTCTCAGTTCCTGGGTGGCAATACCAACGTGACATTCGTAAATTCTGAGACTTTCGGGTCGTGTTGGCTTAGGATGCTGTGCTTTGTACATCTGTATTACAAAATTAAAAAATCATCAATATGGTAAATTTTTTAAAATATTGTCTTTTCAAGGGTAATTGTGTATAATGAAACCTCGTTTTTTGGAGGATGCCAAATTCGTTGTTTGTAAGTAACTCCTTGACTTCTGTCCTCAGGTGGAGTTACATATGTTGCCCATGGACTTAGACGCTCCAGATGTTCACCCTGTTGGTTTTTTACAATTATTTTGACTTCAGAAAGGTGTTTGATCGGACAGGAGCCATCTGCATTGGGTGGCAGCTTCAATTCCCATTTTCCAAATTCTAATTTTTTGTAAGGATACTGAGTTCTGTTCCAATTATCTGAAAATTTTTAAGATTTAAATGAAAATGAAAAAATTGCTACTGATTTAAACTAATTAACAAGTAATAATTTTCATTCTCACTAAAGTCTCCTGTTAGGAATAATTCTTGTGCACCAGGAGCCCATTCCATTGCAGTTACACTGTTGTCATCATTTATGTGAATACCAAAAGTATTGTAGGCTTTAGAGAATTTGGACAGTTCACCATCGCCTGTCTCTATCTTCTCAAGATAATCCTTGAACAGTGCATATCTATAAATAGAAGCAAAACTTAGTGGACTTAGTGATTAATAAAATTGATAAAGATTAATAGAACGCTTCATTTCCATTCGATCATTATGTAATTCAGAGTATGACTCAAATAACTTATATAAATTATTTTTATGAAAGTATTAAAAATAGTCATTTATTAGATTATTTTTCAACCGATTATAATCAATATGAATTCGTTATTACAATATTTATAATTATAAAAAATTATAAATATTATTTCAGTTGGAGTAATTTTAATAAATATTTGTACCTTTTGCGTATTTCTGTTTCGTATGGTTTTAAATAAGGGTCTCTTTCTAAGAGAGCCTGAATAGCGGGTACTTCTATCTCAGAAGGGTCCATGCTGGACCACCGGCCACCCATGATTTATGTTTTTTAATATTATTTATTTTTCAGAAAATTCAATGTTAATAATTTCGAAATGAACGAGACACGAATCGCCTGTTGCCGGTACGACTTCTCACAAGCGAATGACATTTCAAGGTGACCCCCACTTCTGGACATTGTGATGATAGGCCATCCGGAAAATTTCGTCGTGGTTCTATTTTCTATGGTAATGCAGATTTAGACAAAACTTTTCACGAAATACTCGAAGATGTCGTTATACGAGGATTCTGCTTACGCTTTCATAGCGTAGAATTCTACGTGTTTGACATTCTATGTTCGATATTACCTCATCGGTTCACATTCGAAGTTTTAGAATTGCATTTTTACTGTCATTCTTATAAATAATTATTTTTTTATAGAATATTCAATTCTATTCGAATTATTCTACTTTCTTCGTTACTATAAACGTCAAACTAACTCGCTCATCGATATAAATTCATAATATGTGAGTATTTGAAAGGAAAATTCACACGCTGTCAAGTATTTTTTGCACACCATCTGTTTAAAAATAAATGTTCTGAATATTAACGACCCATTTATTTATATCGGTAGGAAATAATGTTTTTTTTTTCATTACGATATCTAAATTCTTTTTCTTTCACAAATTTCAGAAAATTCGTCGATATTTCAATATCGAAGGCAATTCTTGTGCAGAAGCAACAATGCGCTGTATTTCCACCAAGAAACAATCGAATCTTGTTGTCGCCTACCACCGAAAAAAGAGACCCTGTAAACTTAGAGTTAAGTAACAAAGTCGGTGAGCCAAGAAAGTGTAAATATTTATACTTTCAAGATTCAGGAAGTAGAAAGTCCTGTAGAAAATTAGCCAAGTTATTAGGAACTATTATGATCTCAGGGAAATTTAATTTTCAATGGAAATCATAACAATTGAATCACGGCCTCGTCTTCAATCCTGCAACATTTTTGTTTCTTTGTTGAATGGCATTGATCCAAGTAGTATCCAAGTGAAATTGAGCAAAGATTCTATGACTCTTAGAGTAGGCAAGAGTCTCTGCAATTTGTCATTGTCAACCATAAGAGTTGTACCGACTTCACTGTCATGTCTAAGAGTCGCTGGATGCTGGCTCTCCTTCAGAATCCAAACGAGTCCTCTGGATTCTATCTATGGCACATTCGGGACTGAACTTGTAGATTCTCTGAACTTAAAAAATGATGATTTATCTGTATTTACAAACAGCCGTGAGCTACCGCCCAAAGGCGTAGATCTCTCATTTTCCTGCAGTTGCTGTGAAAATATTGTCACACGGGTTTTTAAACTGAAAAAGGTACTGCCGCTGCCAAGCAATGACTGTGATCCAGCTGATTTTTTTTGTTGCACACACAGTCACGAGGATTACTCAAAACTCTTGGAACCTAAGGATTCAGACTACTTTTATGGATCGCATTATGCTGTAATGAACAGAGAAAACTTCAGTAAAAACTTGAAAATTGACAATGAATCGGTTGTATGTAACAGATGTTTTGCCGTCATTGGCATACCAAATACAGATTTGTCTTTAAAAATATGGAATTGTTGCATCGAGTACTCTTCACCCAATGATGGGTCTGTTAAATCAAAAAAATGTTCAAATCCTCTGTCTGATTTCAAGGCAGCTGTGAAAAATAGTTACTCCGATGGCTTTACAAATAATAGAATACTGCTGGAAGCAAAGGAAGGAAAAAAAACACATTACCTCTTGCTGAAACCAATGGAATGGAATTTAGAATTGCTCACAGAACCCAGTAAAGTCAAAAATACAAAAGACGTTACTTTAATGGGGAAGAAAGTCGTCAAAGTTTTGTACGATTATGGCGAGACGAGAGCTAATCTGAACAACGACTCCAATGACGCAAAACACTTACGAGTCGGACTGAAAAGTATGGTAGCTGGTATGGAACATTTATTGTCGTCGTCGAAACGGATTCCACCCATTTATCGAAACTGTGACGATTATCACATCGGATACATAAATTTGGAGATGTCTGATAAAGTTTGATTTGTATAAAAAAACAGCCGAAATTTATTTTATTACAACTACACTGTCAGGTCATTCTTATACTTCGTTTTTAAGTTAGCTGCGAGTATTTTTTCGAGAGACTGGAGATATCCCAGTGTGTAAATGGCACAATAATTCTTTTTTCATTACATCTATCGTTTTCACCATTTATTTTCATGATATCAACATTTTACAAATGTTGATCGTCTCGTACATGTTTTTGTAGGTAATTATTGCTCTTGTGAAGTTCCTGATGACACACGAGGTCGTCATGTATACAGAAACATCAAATTATATTTTTGTTAACGCCCATTTTTTAAATGTATCTATATATTTGTATGTATAACTTTGTATTGTCTACACTAACGTTGATAATAAACAGATTTACTATACAGAATAACTAATGTGTAACGACACGTATTTATATATCAGTCGAAACTGAACCGCCCTTTGAACAAAGTAGTCGCTGATCAAACGCTGTGGTTCAATTTAGTGCGAAAATCCATTCGTGTACAGATATATAATTAAAAATTTATAGTTCATAATGTAGAAAAAAGCAGAAGAATAAGAAGGAAGTATAGTTTTATTATTCTTGCAAAGATAAGGCCGTTTAAAAATCCATGAAACCCCTAAACAATTATTGTTGGAACTTGTGTAAATCTTGGAGGCCTTATTTGTATAATGAAAAATACAATTAATCACGCTACACAACGAATTGTATGAAAATCATTTATCTCCCTTTCTCGTCTCTCTTTTCCTCTTTAGACGTCACAAAAATAAATTTTACCCAGAAAAATTTTGCTTCTTACAACAAGATAACATTGTAATATCCTCGATGAATTGGGTGACAAAAGGCCACTTCAATAGTCCACGTTGCACTCTTAAAACTGTACCCCGATCATACTTTCGACATTACCACGTATTTTACGGAATTAACGAGTATATCATTCAATAATTTGATCTCTATGACCTAATAGAGAATACAAGACGGAATATTTTCACAGATCAATGCTGATAATTCCTTTCAAAAGTTGGAATGAATCTTTAAAAATGTACCTAAATAAAAATAGAACTTTTTTTACGTCCTCAAGTTTTACGCTCAGAAGTATACTTTTCTGAAAAATGAAAGAAAATTCGTATGCATCGAGTCGTATGCAATTATCTACAATGCTAAAATTATTTTTCATTCGTAAATATGTTTAGAATTTTTCAATGTATGTTTCTCTGCTTAAACGAAGATTGAAGAATATACTTTGACACGGATATTTCCAGTTCAGCACGTGTTTTATGTTCAAGGTATTGGCAAACGTTTTCGCTGTAATATACTCAGTTATTTCTTTTTCTTCCATTTTTTAACGATTGTGTGCAAGGTGCAAATTTTCTGGCTAATTTGTGACGCGTGAAACGTTATTTTATTACTTTTTTTACAAAAGATTTTCTCACGTTACGTCTATTGCACGGACTTTCCAGAGTACCGCACTATACAGAGGGCATTTTTTGGAGCCGATGATTTAATCTACAATGTGCGATTTTTTTAGTCATAGCGTCTACGATGGCGTTATTGTTGCATTGTCGTTCAACATGTTCGTACTCGGTTCTTCCGACGTGCGATTCAACCTGTCGTTCAGAGCTTGCGTGTAGACCCATCCACCATCCTTAGTTTCTTTAAAGTACTGCAAAAAATGCGAAAATCATAATTTATAAAAATTTTTCGAGATAAAGAAATGAAAAACGTAGAACTGTCTTTACCCTTGTTTCCCAGTTAATATTTGCTTCTTTTCGAATTCTAGCTTCGTCCCGTTGTTTCTGTTCAACTGCACACTTCGCAGCAGTCGCCTTGTCCATGTCATTGATCTTCAGACCGACAGTCACGTCTCGCCAAACCTTTCGCGACTCCGATATCTCTTGATCGCAAACGGGAATAACTAATTTCCGATTCGTCCGCAATTCCTTAACATCGGCAAACAGCTCCGTTCTCTGTTTTGTAAAATACGTGAATATTATAAATGTTCTTTTTCGATATTATTTCGGGAATTTTTGAATAGTCATTCTGTTACCCCGTCCATCCATTTGGCTTCCATCTGACCACTCCACTCTCCGTTTATCGTGAGGAATGGCTTTTTCTCACCCGGCTGCGTGACCACGCAGCTTATACGATTTTTTTTGCCCCCATAGAAGGGCTTTGTGAGAAATTCGACGGAAGCTTGATAACCGGTTTGCGCACACGTTATCGTCGCCGTACCGCCGAGTTCTATCCACGGTACTGTTAAAATCGATCTTCCGTAACCGTTTGGAAAGGTCAAATAATACTCTTCGCCGTGTTCCAGGACGGATACCCAGCCTTTTCCGATATTATGAACCCCTATGCTCAAGCCGAGAAATTTACTCTTAGTCCAGACATGAGCACTGAAACTTATTCGTTTGGCATAGTGCTCCGCGTAAAATGCACTCACTGAAAATAAAATAAATGAAATTTGCACGTCTGACAAGTCTCAGGGTATTGGGCATACCGAACGGAAGGTAGTTATTTTTACCGGGTGGATGATGGGATACTTGTTCAGCTATGAAAGATAATTGATTTTCTCGACACCAAGGCACAGGACCGTCCGTAATGAGTTTCGCATTAGCGGAAGCGACGTCGCCGCCACTCGCTTCTGCACTTGTATCAACATCCCAGTGACATCGAAATATTTCACCCAATATTGGATTATATGGTTTTTTTGCAACTCCAGACTTGCGACCGGCATGGAAGCTGCACAAATACCATTTGACAACCTGTATCATCCTATCCTTGGGCGTTGGCATGTCTGCGATGCTGAAAATAAAAAAATTTTTGTTTCACTAAGAAATTGTTAAAATGATGAATTAGCGTCGAGGGTAATGTAAGAGAATGATCTAAAATGAACGAAGCCTACCTAACAAAGAGATCAGGATGAGCAAAGTAGTCTGCATACATTTCTAGAAGCGAGCGACGCTCTAGTATGAAAGTTGGCAGAGCGACTTTAGTCAGGTCCATCCCAATTTTAACCTGCGATAAGAGATGTGTGACCACCGATCCATGCACATCCATGGAATCCACTGTGAATCGACGCAAACATGAATACTACCGAGTAGATAAAAGAGACAGATATAAAATAAAAATAGAAAGTAATATTTACTCTCTGGTTCGCTCTCCTCTTCATAGAGGGCTGAAAAAAGAAAAAAAAATTGTAAACAAGGTGATCTCAAAAAAAAATAAAAAAATAATCACTCTCATACAAGAGTGTAACCTTCAGAGAAAAAATTGACAGCTACTGCATCTAAGAACACTAAAAACTCACGTTGTTCTTGAAATTTGCATCGTGGATTAGGTGTCGAAACATTGTTCACATCCATGATTAAAAGCATTAGTAATCAGATGTGTAAACGTTGTCTATCGCGGGAGATAGAGTTCCTTCGTCACTTTTTTTTACATTGTAACATCAATGACAGTAACGACGAACGGAATGGTCATTGCACGTTTTCATAAATGCGAAATAAACGTCGTGTTTTCGGTGCCAATTCTTTTCAAGGTTCGTCATCATTTTGCTCTATTGTGTGTGCGCGCGACCGCAAAAAGAGTATCACCACCTTGTGCCGAACAAATTTCGTCTGCCGATAATCCTTTTGGTCTTTTTAAAGCACACGCGTTATAATCTCCCCTCCCCGGGAATTAAATGAGACTCGCGCAGGTTCGACTTTCCGACGCCCTGAGCCCCATATATCTATACTTTGTATCACGCGAGATTCGTACGTACGATGACTATATATGCCATCGAGTCGAATCAATAATTGAAGCGACCGGTAAAGCAATTTGGGAGGAATAGACGTTTATTAATTTGTGCATAATTTTTTTTTCAGCGATATTTCGATCGATGGTTTAAAATAAGTAAAGACAAGAAAATGTCAAAGTACGAAGAAATTTTAATTCTTTGGTCAAAAAGATGATAGAATCAGACCTACCATCATAGTCGACCGAGCCATCGCCTTTGATCGGTGGTTGAGCTGCCTGCTTCCTGTTATCTCCGATATTTCCGCTTTCGACCAGCGTCTGCAATCTATCGGTGTCTCGCCTTCTGCTGAAACAGGGATAGCTCGATAAAGTCATTATTTCTCGTGTTGGTACGCGATGAGGTCGATGAAAACACGATACAACAGCGAGATACAAAATGCGAAGGGGAAGGAGAGGAACGTATTATCGTAATCAGCATTGATTAGAATAGTTATCGGACACATGCATATGTACTTCGTCGTACTCTTCGATCCTCGGTAGAGCAAAAATAGATTAGTAAATACTTTTTAAAGCGCGTCGCTGATACTTGCAATGTAAAGTGATTCGGAACGGTCGACGGTGTCGATAGTTCGTCAGCCGCGTCGTAATAATCCTCATCCTCGTCAGACGACGAATATGAAAATTCGGGAACCGGTAAATCACGATCTACGACTGACAATATTGATACAAAAAATCAATTTTTCGAATCGTTCACTGGAAAATATCAGGAGTGGAATTAATTTGAACGAACCACTTGTTAGATTTGCGATTCGGGGCTCGAGACACTCCGAGCCTAATTCGATACCAGTCTGAACACTCAATTCGGATTCCCTTGACGCAGCTGAGAACATTTTTAAGAAAAAAAGACTCAATTAGAATCATACGGAAAATAACGACGCAGCAACGAAAGAATATCTTACCGCGAGGCAAACTCGGCGATGCGTGGGAGATTTCCGTGGGTCCTCGATAAATTCCATTCACTGGTATCGCGGTATTCTGAAAATTTTGTTCATGAAGGAATAGCGAAAAATGTTGCATTGCAAATTTACAGAAAATAGCTTAGAAGTTTTCTTATCTTTTGTCTTTTTGTTTTAAAATTGTACCTTAGCAATCTGCAGCTGAACAATAGTGTGCTTGACAGAATTGAGAACCGCGTTCGCTTGATTCAGCACGGCTGTGTATCTTCCCCGAGTATCTTCGTCCTCGTCGGGGGTGTTCTTTCGTTTCTCTTCGATGATCGTGATTTGATCGATCAAGAGCTGTAGGTAGGCATCGGCCTCGGCCACTTTCCGATCGAAATCGTGTTTCGGTGGTGACTTTTTTGGATCCCATCTCTAAATGATGACATGAAAAATCATTTTAACGTTGCTCTTCCACATCAAACCCGGTTAGAGCGCTAATTTTTTTTTTTAAGTTTTTACCGCGTGGGAATGACGAACTATCGTGTCTTCGAGAGCGCGGACCCATCTTTCGCGTTCCACGCCGTCTCTCGTCTGGAAGTGAAACGTTTTCGGGTCGTCCTTCGAGGATGATGTAGTGATGGTGAACGTGCTGTCATCCTCGTCATCGATGCCGATCACAGCCCCTCTCAATCGAACGCAGCCTCTCCTCGCTCCTCGCATCATCTTCTCTTTACTCTTTGAACACGAAAGAAAAAACACAATCTGAATTTACTCGTTGTATATTCACTCTCGAAATGTTTTTTGTCATTGTTGAATAACCTTCCTTTGTAATAAAAATATTAAGAGTATGGACAAACAAAAGAATTAGACTTTTTCTTTAGCATGGATGGTTTAGTAATCATGCTTATGAGAAATTTATTCCATATGCCTGCATTTATTATTAATTTACTTCCATAGTTCAACTGAAGCATCATTCAAAACTGAATATATAATCATGAATAATTATTAATATATATAAGCATGCTTCTCAGAGAGCAAAAGATATTTGCACAATAGACTTTAGTATCATTTGAGATTTGAAACTGTATGAAAAGCTGTTGTCGTGTTCTACAAATTGTTCAAATATTCATTAATTAATTAAATTGTGCACTTTGTCTGATTACTGCTAAATTTATTATATAAATCTCTGATTAATTTACAATGGGAGTAGTTGAATATTATAATTATGTAGTAGAAGATATTATAGGTGAGATTATTTTTAAAAAATAAGAGAAGTATTGTACATTGTAAGAAAATCTTGTTCTCTTTTAGATCCAAGGACTAAGGATTGGTTCCTCGTGCACGACCCTGTTCCATTGACACTGATTATGTTCACTTATATTTTCTTTATATTCGTACTCGGGCCAAACTACATGAAAAATAGGAAAGCATATTCGTTCAAAACTTTCATGAAGTTTTATAATGTATTTCAAATAATCAGCAATGCTGCATTGGTCTATGGATGTGCTACTGCCGGATGGACAAGGAGTTTCAGCTGGGGATGCGAACCTATGAACACTTCTGCTACTGGAGAGGGCTACAGAGTGAGGATTGACACTAAATTGGATCTCCAGCTACTTTTTATTGAATAATTTACTGGAAGTATTTATTCAACAGATGGCTGTCATAGTTTGGTGGGTGTACATGATTAAATTGGTGGATCTCATAGAGACAGTGCTGTATGTGCTCAGAAAGAAGTACAGGCAGATATCAGTTTTGCACGTTTATCATCATATAACGACGGCGCTAGTAGCCTGGATGTGTACCAAGTGGAGTCCTGGTGGAATGCTGTCATCTAGCATATTAATCAACTGTGCGGTACACGTTATCATGTACTCGTACTACCTTGCAAGCACAGGAGGCCCAGCGCTGCAGAGTATTGTTCGATCCATCAAGCATTGGATAACTATCATACAAATGGTAATTATTGCAGGACAACTTAATTGAGACTAAAACAAATTGCTGAACGCTCTCTTATTTGTTTACAGACCCAGTTCTGCATCCTAGTACTTCATCTTTCACAAGGTCTCTTACCTTCCTGCAACGTACCCAAGTTAATCTGTGCTCTCATTATCTTAGATCTGTTCATGAATTTTTTCTTGTTCTTTAATTTCTACAGGAAGAATTACACGCGGGAAAAAACTTTGTGATGAAAAAATTGCGTATTGATGTAATAAAAAATTGTTTGAAAAGTAACATGGTGGAAAATGTGTTTTTTTAATGCCTGCAATCGAGTTGGGTTGTCAAGAATAGATTTTTGAATGAATACGTTATGCATGTAACCTAAAATATTTACACAACGTTAATTCCGCATTCATAAGCGAATGGAAAAAGAGAAAACTGACTAGTTTTTTATTAGTGTCACTTACTGTGTAATACGATAAAAGACCAGCATTATCGTCAAGAACAAACCATCGATATTGCCATCCATTAACAACATTAGTCCATTTACTCAGCGAACCCTCCATAGTCGTCGACATTTTGGTTTGACGGATATCAGCTGACTGTGCTATTATCCAATAATCATAATCAACGAAAGTCATAAAAAAATTATTTTACAGAGATCTGCAAAATTCGTCTTTCAAAAATTAAGAATTATTTAGTAGCGTCATCTAACAAATTACAATACACTAAAGCTTTCGTTACTTTCCGAAAGAGGTGCTGTCAAATCAATTTTTTGGAAGTGACAGCAAGACATTTTTTTCAGGTTATACGCGGTATCAATTATTTTTTACGCGTTGATTTATTTACTTTTAATTAAGCAGTTCCTCTCTTTATCTTATTAAATGTACATTAATAAAATAAGTAATTATGGACGTCAAGCAAAAAGTTATTGATAAATTTAATGCTGAATTCGGTTCAGATTTAAAAAATCTCGATAATATCTGTCAGTTTCATAAACAACTTGAAATTGAAAAAAATGCCATTGAAGCATCGGTTAGTTGATTTTTTTAAATTAATATTTAGGTGAAGATGTAACATAAATTTGTCAAATATCATGTATTTTAAAAAAGTGAATAAATGAACGATATTTTACAAATCATTTTCTTTATCCAAGCTGTCAATGGCTTCGACAGAAGCACCTTCAAAAGTCAAGGCTGCTCTGGCTTACGTAGACGAGATTATCAATGAAATTGATCCTGTGATAGAAGATGGCACCAAGCTTTCTGAAAGCATAAATACCAGATTGAAGGAAGATGATAAAATTCATAAAATTCAGGAAATTGTAGATAAGGTTAATGAGCTTGAAAAAGCTCTCAATTATTTACGATTTATTCAGCACATAGAAAATATCAGGTAATGAGAAACTGCATCATTCAAATAAAGATAGTTTTTATTTACAATAATTGTAATTAAAATTCTATTTTTTTTGGTTTCAGTAATGAGATGGAAATGTTTGTACTTTCTGAGGATGATGAATCTGCAATTACTCTGTACACAAATCTTACCGCCATAAGCTCTCCACTGCAGTCTTCATCTTGCCATCATCTGGCAAATTATGTCAAGGACACATTACATTTTTGGCACAATCATTTAAAGGAAAAACTGTCCGAGTAAGCAGTGTATTTAAATTAAGAATTGAAAAATCAGATGTATAAAAATTACAATTATTTTTAAATTACAGAGAGTACAAATCAGTGTTGAAATTGCTTAAATGGCCTTTTACAAGTACCTCCAATGCAGCCTTGACAGCTGCCCTGCCAGATACTATGAATAGATTCAAAGTTCTTACAGAATATTTGCTGCAGTTACAATTACCGTATCCTTTGCAAGAAATTAATTTTTTTTTTCATTATGTCTGAAACTTATTGTATTAATTAAATTCGTTTTCTTGACAACAATAAATCAGAGAAGGCACAACAAAGTCCACAGTAACATCCAGCCTCCTCACGGACTTTGCACCAGTCTGTTTACCAGTCACACTTCTAGTTCGACCTCTTAGGCAAAGATTCATTTATCATTTCAGTGGAACTAAGCAGACGAATCGACACGACAAGCCTGAATGGTTTTTCACTCAGATTCTTACCTGGATAAAGCATCATGAAAAATGGGTTCATCAGAATGTCCAGCCTGTCGCGGATGCTGCAGGATTTTCTCACATCAATGTACAGGTAAAATTAACATTTATGAACGTAAAAAAAATTCGATCGTTTTGTAAATACTTTTTTTTTCACCAGGTCGAATTTATGAGAGCTTTGGTACAGTTGGCTGTCGAAAAATTACATTCCGAATTACCCATCGTACAGTACGACGATGCCCTTTTCGCACATTTGGTCGATGAAGCGTTGGGTTTCGAACGAGAGCTTCGGGACACTCTTTTCTATCCGGTCAGTCAGCCAGCCACGGTATTCGTGCTTACTCAGGCCCAGATTTTTGTTAAGTGGATCAACATGGAAAAAAAGTGTAAGCATCCGTTTTTGTTTTATTCAACGATTTTTGGGGAAAGTTTGTTTGAAAAATATATATTTTCTACCAATTTTATATATGTTTAGATGCCACTGAAAAAATGGATTCGATATTGAGCTCGGAGACCGCTTGGGAAATACTCGCGGGTCCTGATTCCGACGACATGAAAGTGACCGAGTGTGCCGATGCTTTTTTGACCCTCCTAATGACGATATCCGATCGATACAATCATTTACCGCAACCAGGACACCGGTAGCTAAAATTCTTACTATTTTGAAGCACGAATCGATCAACGATAAGCAATAGAATTTTTTATTCTCGACAGGCTGCAATTTCTCGAACTGCAACTCGAGCTCATCGACGATTGGCGCGTCAGATTGTTGCAAATGCTGCATGAGGAATACGAGGACCCGCTGGCATCTCTCATGCCGCGAATATTGAATACATTGCATTATGTGTCGAGTGTCCTCGTCGACTGGGGAGTCACAGTTGTTAGTGAATTAATTACCAAAATGATGAAAACATTTTATAATTTTTTTAAGACTGGAATTAATGTACATTACATTTTCAGCATTTTCTTCAACTGCATTTCTTTAAAAAACAATGCGAAGCCGTCGAGACGGCGACTGATAGAGGAACGGAAATAATTGGCAACGAAGCCGACGAAGAGGACGGCTCGGTGTTCGACGAAGCAGTGGCTCTTCTGCAGAGACTGGAAAAAGAATTGGTTGACGAAATAACTAGTACCGTCGCTCTCGACGTAAAAGCCAAAAGCAGGCCCTACCGAACCGACAAATGGTTCGCCATGCAGTCGGAAAAAGAGGTCGCGTCGTTGTCCGTGACTCCGAGTGGCTGTCCCATGTTCGAGGAGCTCGCGAAACGTCTTCACGATCTCCGAAATGCTCTCGCTTTGCCAATATTCAATCGGGCTTGGAAGAATTTGGCTAACCAGCTCGATCAAGTAAAAAAATTGTCTCTTTGCTGGATCACACTTTTTAACTCGAATTATAATTAATTAAATTTTTCTATTCTCTCTTTCAGTATCTCCTCGAAGAAGTCGTCCTTGTAAATCAATTCAACACCGGAGGAGCGGCTCAATTACAGTTTGACATAACTAGAAACTTATTTTCTCTCTTTGGCCTGTACACGACCAAACCAGAATTATATTTTCCACTGTGAGTATTTATCATTCTTCGATTCTTTTATTTTTTAGTATTTATTATATCCTTAAATATTCATTATTTATTAATACTCACGATTATAATTTTGCAGAATGCGAGAAGCTTGTCTTTTACTGAACGTGCTTCGCGGCTCGGCGATGTTGTTACTGCAGACTCTCGAAGATTCAAACGATACCGAACGAGCCCGTGAAGTTTTGGCTGACATCGGAGTGCACAAAATTTCTCCCGAGGTCGCCACTATGATCTTGAGAACACGAACAGACGTAGGAATTCAATAAGATCAAATTTAGGAAAGCTGGAATTCATTCACCTTATTTTTCATAATTGTTTTTGGTACGCAATATATGTTGTTAATTGATTTAATGTTTTTATCAGTAAAAAATAAATTAGTTAAAATATGTCTTTATGTCTTAAAAAATATGTCTTAAAAAATATGTCTTTTGCGCACAGATTGGCAATTATTTTTATAAACGTTTTATGTCAGAATAACGAATGGCGAGTCAATCTGGCGTTAAAAATAATTAAAAAAAAAAAGAACAGAAGCTTTGCTGAACAACGACTGTACTCCGGGGCGAATCAAACAATCCTTGAACCGGATTTCTTTTCCTCGTGCAGAGATACGAGATAAAAAGTAGAAACGCCGATCAAACGTTGCTGCTTGTAGAATCGTCGAAAATATTTTTCACAGGCAGAAGAAGCATTAATTTTGCTACTAGCGAAATTTTTTTATGATTATGAGAAAATTATGAAGTGATTTTTATTCTTGTTCAATTAACATCCGAACGTTGAGTTTTTTTTGCGTTTCTCGGTGACAAGACCGTGACAAAAAATAACGGAACGCCGAACAAACTGAAATAACTACCGTAGTACCAAATCTCAGGAGAAACTTGTAATTCCACGTTGTATGTACTTTTCCTCGGATCTGCTACTGGTGAGTTTACTTTAGACGTACAATCAACTCGACAAGTCAACACTATAAATTTATTTCCGTCTGTCTACGAATAAAAAAAATTGACAAAAAGACGAACTAACACAGTTCGAGATCAGTAAAAAAGAAAATCGAATCGAACTTTATTTTACATGAATCATTTTTTAATAAATTTTCCTTCGATGTGAGAGAAAAGTTCAACAGGATTTTTCTCAATTACATTTTTTTAGCTATATTTTTATCAAAGTTTTTCGCAATTTCTATGGAAACGAATTTTTTGCTATTCTCTCTTGGGGAAGAAATTCTTTTTCTCTCCCTCATTTTTTTTTTCATCTCATCAAATTGACTGGACTGTACCGACGCAATTTTTAACGTGGCAAATATTTGTTTGAGATAAGCTATATTAGCGTACACACCTCATACGCATCGTCTTCTCCGAGCTCGCTGTCTCTGCATCTAAAATCGTGAAATGTAAATTCCGGCAGTACGAGACTCGTAACGCGCTCGGTTGCGACAGAAATTACGCATAATTCACATTTACGAGTTCCGATCGTTCGTACGATAGAATTTTCCAATTTTCCTAACAAAAAAAAAAACGAAACGTCGAACGAAAATTCTTCGCTGAATTATCCTCCATTTGCGAAACGCTATAAGTGACGGTGAATATTTTTTTGCGCAGTGATGTGAGATAAAAATTATCGTTGCAATGTAGAATACGAATGTAAGTTCGAAAATCTCGCTGGTGAATGGTTGGAAAAACGAGAAAAAGGATTGATTGCTATCGCGTGTAATCCTGTCAATTACAAATCGACACTTCTTTTACTTTTATTCACTTTATCGTGGGAAAAAAATTCCCTCGGAATATATTCTCGGTAAGAAAAATGGACAAAAACGTTATTACTACATTTCCTCGAGCTTTTTTACGTTTGAAAATTGGCCATAAAAAAAATTCGATCGGGAAATTTGTCTGGCGTAATATTCCTTTGTGGAAATGACTATTTTTACGGGTCTGAATAAATTTTTAAGAATTCACGAACGCGCTTTTTACTATCAAAGGGGGGAAAACGAGAACTGGGGAAAATGTGAGCTATTTATTTTCGAGGCAGCCATTCGTTTATACAAACAGGAAACTCTTTACGTATTCCGGACAGGAAATGTGTACCTCCGGAGATGTACTGCATTATTGGCTTACACGAGACACGAATTTTTTTTTTTTTTCGTTCGCTGCATCAACAATGAGTATTATCATAAATCAAGAAGTCAAATTCCACTCTTTCTTGTTTTGACCAAAGAAAAATTAGCATGATTCTATTTTCATAAATGATACAAAGTGCATAAAAAGTGCATCGAATATTCAGCGAAATTGAATTATAAAGTTCGAAACGAAATTGCACGTGCAGGAAAAGATTCGTCCCTTCGACCGAGTACGAGGCAGATAAATTTATCTTCTGGACGCTGGAGAGGTCTACTTTGCTCCGGATGAGCCTTATATTTCTCAGTGTCTCGACGCCTCTTAGCTCTCCATTTTGAAACTTTCTCCCAGCAGGATCCTTTTTGTTTCAATTTTCTCCGTCCTTGTTTTCTTCCACCGCGAAAGCTCTTTTTTTCCTTCTTTTTTCCTCAAAGAATGTACCTGCACGTCGGGAATACGAATTGACTTTTGCAAACTTTTCGACCGTTTCCATGCACTCTCGTATAATTCTCGTCCACACTTTTCTCTCGTCTCGTTGTCGGTCCTCTGGGAGCGAAAGCTCGATGATATTCCACGTGGAAATTCGACACCGGAATACTGGAAATTCACTTCTGTATTCCATCAACGAAGCCGGACTTTACCAGGAAAGGATTTATCGCAGAACGGAATATCCGCAGAGAGTAACGCAATATAGAAACAGACTTCGATAATCGAGCGAGAAGTCCTTGCTCAAACGAAGTGACCCATCGGAACGATTATCGAGCAACCTCTTTTGTTTTATGCAGAAACCAATCACGACTGAAATCACAGGATTCACGCTGTCCCGCAAAATTTCAATAATTACACATTCAAATTTCAACCGATCGCGTTTATTTTTAATTCACTGAAAAATTCATTATTCGCTCGGTCTTAATGGCTCGAATATTTTTTTTTGTTTTTGACGTATTTTTGTGAAAAGAAGGGATTATTCATGAGGCTTCGGATTCACCCCGAGGAACGGGGCCAAACTGCGTGTCTCCGGGACAGTGATTAATGCAGCGATGTGAAGTGAAAAAAAGGAAGGAAAATTATCGGGGGGAGGCGAGATAACGGAAGAGAGTGGAGAAAAAAACGAGGGGAATCTTGGCGTCGCGCTCTCAGGAGATGTGCTACGAGGTGCCTTCTAGTTGCATCCCCTGGAATTCACATTCATTTCCTGCCGTCGAGTGCAATAAAAGCTCGCGCTAAACGACCTTCGTCATTCGCGAAGAATCCCATCTCTTCTGAGCTCTTTCCCCACCAATATCTCTATCTCGCATTAACTCAACAATCCACGCCCTTGCGTTTTGTCATCAACACAATAAACATCGAGCCAAGATTTTCAAAATATATGATCATTCAATTTTTTTTTAATTAAGGAGGTGAACGTGATTTTTAAAATTATTGTTTACTTTGCATTTTGTTTTGCATCGTTTTATAGTTAAATGAATTTATTTTCAGTAATCAAATTATTCAAACTTCGTTTAAAGCCTATTCGAAGTTTAAAGTTTGAAGACTAAAATTAAAGTCAAAGTTTGCTGTTTGAAAACTAAATACAGAGACTGAATTAGGAATAGAAAGTTAAAGTACAATAGCGGACGTTCAAAGTAAAAAATATCTATTTTCAATGGAAAAATTATTGGTTTCACTGATGTAAAATCGTTCATCTGAGAAATAAACTCTAATTATTATTACAGGTAATTATTCGGAATAATTACCTATAATAAAATGGGTAGTAATAACCTTATTTCATGATGAACCTCAATAAAAAAGGTATTAAAAGTGTTTTAATTTCTTTTTCAATCGTAAAATAATATTTTCGATGAAAAATAATAAAATCGTTAATCGTATTAATGTATTTGAGGCAGGTTTTCGTCCGTGTCGAATTTCATCTTTTTATTTTTATCCCACACACTTCTCCGCAGATGATCGGAAAATCTTTTTCTGCGTCCTCGATCAATCTACAGTCACTTGACAGAATCTCGAGTTACGCGATACTCGAAGGATATCTATCGTTTCTCATACGATTTTTTTTCGCATAGACAAAATTGAGAAAATATGAGAATTGTGAGAAATTTTCGTGCGAGAAATTTGTTGGAGTGGAAAAATCTTTTTCAATACGTGAAAAAGTATAGTTACAGATATTTTGACAATGTGGAATCCACGCGGTGACGGAAGTTTTCACTGCTGATCAAAAGTTCGGATTTATTGAAAAAGAGTTTTTGTTTTACTTTCCGGTTGCGGAGAGAAACACACGAAAATATAACCGAGATCCGCGAAAAGTTCACATTCGAGTCACGTTTCGCATTTGTTCTCATTCAGCTGATGATCTCGACACGAAGTTCACGTTTGCCGTTCGCCGCGACGGAATATCGATTCGGGCGAAAGACACAATTTATGCAATCAACGAGCCACTTCAAAAATAGACGCTCTTCTGTTTTACCCTCATTTGCAAGCTCGAGATATTTCGCATGATTAGCAAGTTCGTCATTGTTACCCCTGGGGTCCCATATCATGACTGAACTCCGAGCAGGCCACATTAGTGTCTTCATTATGAGAATATTATACGAACATTTTTTTAGGTTTTTCTATCGTACTGATGGTACCAGTTTGAAAAAGAATTCGAGAATTTTTCGAATGTCGTGCAGAATTTTAATTATAAAATTAACAGAATTTCTACTTTGATTATTTTAGTTTCGAAGTGAATTTTATCTGAAAAATTACTACACTTTTTTAGACTGCGATAGCATATTGAACAAATTTGAGAATTTTTCATATATAAAATCTACAAATTTGAATATAAAAATCCTCAAATGTTATTGCGGTACGAAATGTACTAATTTGTTGCACAAAATCCTCTCTACCAAGTATATAATAATTTATTTTTATCTCTGTTTATTTATCTCTACCATCGAAAATTTCAATCCGGCAAAAAAACAAATTAACCCCTAAAACGTCGTCGAAGTACTCGAGCGAGTATTTAGCGTTATAATTTTCAGATTTCCACTCGGAAGAGCGTGTAAAAGTGAAAAAAGTCGTCACAGGCCGGACGTTATTTTTCAGAGGCCAAGCAGAGATCTCGCGCGAGTGAGAAATATTGCCGATACGCTGTCCCATTTTTTTTTGGCACTCCCCAATTTTTTTCTTATCCCATCATCGCCTGCGGCCTTTCGTCCTTTTATTCCGGCCACCTATGTACTCGCACTTTCGATTCGGATCGACCCGGCACACATTTTGTCCTTCTCCCATTCCACTTTGGCTATCTTGTCGCTCCTTTTTTCCCGCGTGTGTGTTTTTTTCTCCCTCTTTCTTTTTTTCGCGGCGACGATGATCGAGGATGCCTATTTCAAGAAAATCGCCTCGCGGATAATCCGGAGCGAACGGGTCAAGGCTGCGGACGAAAATCGTATCGGATCTCCCTTATTATTTGACGCATCAACGAATCGATAAACCACTCGCGGCGATCCCGCGGCCGCCAAATTTTCTCGGACCGTCGGACATTGTAACGAGCGAGATAAAAAGTCGAAAAAAGTGGGACGACCAACATCCGGCGGGTTCTTTTAATAGGACGTTTCCAGACGCGAATTTTATTGCCCGGATCAGTTTTAAAAACGGCGTTTCGTCGGGAAAACAAAATAAGGTGCGCGGAAAAAACACGCGCTAGTTCCATTCTGGAAAATAGCCGATAAGATAAAAAAGTGACTGGCGATGTCATTCGTCAGAGATCAAAGGATATGCTGGCGCCGAACGAACGGAAGACACGCGCGGACTCACTTTTCGCCTTGTGGGTGAAAATGCTGGTCGCGGTATCGCGTTTAAGTCACGCTATCATCGGAATCCACGTCAGTAACAAAATTTGATCTCACAGACAAGTTCATAACGGCGGTCGAGGTACTTCAAATATTCTCGCGAAACGCGCCCTTATCCCTTTTCCGCAGGATCGAAACATTTTGCCTGGAGGAAAAAGAGAAGCGAGGCCTTTTTCCTCTTTTTTTTCTCTTTTTCATCATCCACGATCAATTTCCATATGTTACCATTCAATCTTTATCTCATTCATCCCAGTCGAGGCGCTTCCCCTTTTCCGCAGCTCGCCACGATCATTTTGACAAATTGCTCGTACTTTGGGCAAATATCCGACGATTTATATTTTTCTCCCTTCCCGCCGGTCTCCTCGAACTTTTTGAGGATGTGGCTGGTTGTAAATCAATAATCTGTTCTCGTCTCGCCTAAGGCCCGAGTACGCTTGGAGATACTCTCTCCAAATAATTGGGCCGTTCGACGCTTCGACGTCTCGTGCACGATTTTCTCATCACGAGAAAAAAATCACGATAAAACTGTTTGCGAGCCTTCGAATTTTCAGAGCCGAGATAAGGAAACGAGGGTGGACAAAAATTTCTTGGAGCGATCATCGATGAACGTTAATTTTTTTTTTGCTGCGGTTTCGAGACCGGCAAACAACCCGAAGTTGGCCCGATTTTTAATGCTTGGCGATATTTCGCTATCGGGACAGCAGTAATGACACGGAGCCGATGGGACGAGTCGAAACTCCCCTTTGACGATTGATAAAGTTCGGGGACGTCGTATCATGCTGGTAGCTGGCTTCCGCACGAACCAGCGTCGCAAAAGCAATTCTCCAGGTCTCGGTCGACCTCGCCGATCGGACGACAGTTTCGTACGTCGAGCTGCCTCAGCGAAACTTCGAATTCGGCACTACGACCGACTCCAGCCTGTCACGGTCAAGCTGTTTCTTCAATCTTGAATTTACGAAAGACGAATTTTCCTCGTTAAGGCAGACGAAACTTTTCCGAGCTTGTTTAATGATATTTTCCCTAAATTTTTGTCAGATAAGAGCTCGGGTGGAATTCCTTGTGACAAACTTTTTTCAAACTTTGCCTAAGTTTCTGATATATTAACGGCGTATTGTACACGTTACATTTTGAGAAGCCTTATCACCCAGACTTTGATATATTAATTTTTAAAAATTGTCTCCGTTGATGTTTAAACAAAAAAAATTGCTTTAAATTCATATCGAAATTAATGTCTGATATTTTAGCGTTCCAAAATCCATCTTATGTCTTAATTTTGATCAATATTTATAGTATGATTAGGGCTTGAACGTTTGAATATGCAGAACTTCCCAATAGTTGAACATCAAAATCGATCCGGTCCTTAATACTAAACGAGTTTATTTGAACACTATGAAAAAGACACTACGTTTATATTGGAAAAAAAGTTGAAAAAAACTTTTATAAATCGTGCACAAATATTGGAATGTTTACCTTAACTGTTACAACACAAATAAACATCAAACGTCGACAGATGTTTGTATATTTATTTATCGACGATACACATGCAAGTGGGCAGATCGGTCAATGCGGGCTGATTGTATATCCCCTTTCAAAATTTTCTTGCCTTTGTCTCGATGTTGGCCAAGCGTTTTGTTTCGCCATTACGTAAAAACTTTTGGCAGCTATCGTCGCCGAACTCCCACACCTTGAAGCTCGCTGAGTAAAATTTTTCGGTTTTTTTTCTTTTTTCGGAGAGCCAAATTAAATTTCGCAGGGATCTCGCTCCATTTATTTTTTATCGCGATCCGAGAAAGTTTTCATTTCACCGCGCGCCCCCTTTCACGAATCATTTTATCCGCGAATATCTTCGGGCTCTCGGTTAGGGTCTAAGGCAAATTTCATATCTTCACGATCTTTCCCGGGCACCCTCTTTCTTCCCCCAGAGCGCTCGAGTTCGCTCGGCTAAACGCCTGGCTCCTCGAGCAATTAATCTTGCGGGGCCTGTTCTCGCATTTTGCAGCGATGAAAAAAAGTGCAGAACGCGCGGAAGTCCCGGGGAGAGGCGGAAACGATTCCGTAGATAATTAACCGTACAGCGCGCAGCGCAAATTAATAACGCCGTCGGAATACGCGAGCGAATGACGAACGTAAACAAATCAGAAAAACTTCGGCCATTAATCACTCCGGGGAATCGAACTCGATTGCGAGTCTCTCGAATGAAATAAATTGTCGCTGGCGACGTCTTTTTAATCAAGAAATTGAAAAAAAAATTCTTCAAGATTGTTAAGCTGGAGTTCATCCTGTGGGTCATTTTTTATCCATATTTTTCCCTCTTAGAAATGTAATTCTTATTTCATATTACTAGTGTTTCTTTTTCATTTTAGTAAATTTTTTTGGTATATAAAAACTAGAAGATTTTAAAGTAAAATCAATAAAGAATCATTAAAATGTATAATATCAATAAAGAGTATGCCAAAATTTTATCCTCTCTGAATACATAAGTAATAAGGACAAAAATGATCCATATATATGACAGTGCCATCAGTAAAAATCATAAGACGGGCATAGGATGTTTCGAGACCCGAATATCGTTTCTTGAAAAAGCAGGGCGGAAAAATTTGCAATAATTTGGAATGACTCGGGAAATATGGTTGTTGGGAATAAGGGTTCTGAACGAGAAAGGAATCGTTGATGGATCAAGGGATGGTCTCGGTGTCGTTTATCGAAAACGGAGAGGCAACGCGAGGTCCGAGCGGAGAATGGCTCGCTCGAGTGTTCAATGTAAACTTATATCGAGCGGAAAGCCCAAGTGGAGAATTTAATTGACGAACGAACGGCCAAATGGGTTGATACACATTAGTTTCGACGCGGCGATGTACGTGCGCGGACGAACCTCGATCATGGAAAGTTGCACGCCGCGAGGCGACGGAGCAAAATTATGACGCGTATACAGTCTAATCCTTCGTAAATTTAATTCCATCCCATCTTCGGCAATCCCTGGCCCTACGTTTACTCGCCCTTCGTTCGATTCGCTTGTCTCCCGATTTATTCGTCATTCGGTTAAGCCGCGAGGGAGCGATTCCACGAATTAGATCGCAGTCCCGGCCCGGAAGACATCCCGATGCGCCGCTGCTTTGAAAGCGTCGACTGTGGCTCGTCCAGGACCTCCGGAAATGAAAATTGGTGGAGACAGAAATTGGTACGGTCGTGCGGACGCGTAATTAGTTTCGTAAACAATCGAGAGTGTCTCCGTAGGCGTAAACCGGATGTTTATTTTTGGAATCTGATCTTCATTTTTATTGTTTTTCTCGGGGCCAACGAAACATTGAATCCCATCGTTATGTTTTCTCGCGATACTTCATTTTTCGAGGGTGGTGGCCTTTGCGAGACGGCTAATCGTTTAATCCGGATAAGCGGACTATCGCCTGGTCTAATGACACGACGCTAACTCAAATTCAAAGGGGATCGACTCTCTGATGGCAGGAGGGCCGCCGGAATATTGGAATGGACGATCGAGTGTGTCCTCTCTGTATCTGGCAAATCCGCGATACGTATATATATGTCAACTATTGAGGGGCTCACAGATGTTGTTCTCTCGGTACTATTGCGTTGTTGATTCCACTCCGTCATAGCGATGTAATATTGCACGTATTCTCCACTCAACGTTTGTGCCCGGAGTGCCCGAATATCCGGATCACTAATATCGAATACACACCCAATTGCAGCATGTCCAAATACCAACATTTGCAAGTTTACTCAATGATTCTCGAAAATTTTTCAAACATTTATACGTGTACAGAGATCGTAGAAAATTCGCGTACGTAATATAAAAGTAACGTAAATGTATAAAAACGTGAAAATCAAATTTTGTAAATTTTGTCTATTTATATGTTAGCGCATTTACGTAAAAGCTACCACAGTGATTTTGATAAAATTGGGTAGAATTGACGTATAGGATTATTTAACGTAAAATCTGAAAAAAGTGTTATTAAAGTTACTCAATTTTTTTTTAATATCGTTATATCGACATCCAATAACTTCTGTAATCCTTAAATTGATTAACAAGATAGCCTTGTAAAATTGATTTTTCCATTTAAAAATTACAACTTATAATGTTAAACATTGAAAATAATAACGTGAAAATAATTTTTTTTTATTAAGTAATTAAAAACGTAAAGAAATAATGCTGATACAAAATTTGCATTTAATTTTTAAATGCTCAAATACTCAAAATGGCAAGCAAAACAACAAAAAACATAAAAATTACGACGAAGGCTTGCGTAACAATAAAAAATACAATAATTGAAATTAAAAATTATTTTTTTGATATTTTTTTCCAATTAATTTAAAATATTCAGTCTGCTGATGTTTTTTTAGACAAAAGTGTAGGACGAAAGAATGAAAGAAGTGGAGAATCGGGAATGAGAGAGGAATGAGCATCGGGCGAGAGAGGATATGATTCTAGTTTTAACCCTTGTTGCGGGGGAGCGATCGAGATGGCGCATGCTCTTGGTCCTTTGTCAGCAACGAGACCATCCCGTTCTCGATTCTCCGGACAGAGCACAAGTAGCACCGAGCCCGGCAGCGCGGAGCTTCGCGCACAATTTTTTTTCACCCTCCCACCCATTCGAACAATAAAAAACAAAATTATGACGAATTTGAAAAAAAAAAGTAAAAAATTAATTTTTACAAACGAAAGCATGGGGAAAAAAATTAAAGGAAGATTGACAGTCGTAAAAAAAGAAATCAGCACGAAGTAGTTTCAAGTTAATTTGACTCTGTGCCTGTGGAATTTTTTCAATTCTGGTCTTGTTTTGTTTGAACGCGTGAATTTGGTTTTATCGACAGAAACGAGGTTTCGAGTGGATCGCGAAGCACTTTTCGAGGATTCGACCGGGAGGACGAAGCAACACGTGGCATATTTACGCGTTGTCCTTTCGGAAGCATTCGATGCTGAAATGAAATGGACGAGAGCGGGAAACAAATCGAAACGAGGAACCAATGGTCACGATTGACGAAAATACCAAAAAAATTGGAAAGATTATACGTATGATTCCGCCCAAAATTTTCTGACGAAGAAAACTCCAAAAAATAAAATCGAGTGATAATTAAAGTTTATTTAAAAAGTTAAGTTGATATTATTTTTAAAAATTTTTTATAATTCTGACGAATGAATGAAAAGTTCGTCTTGAATGTGGAAGAATTTGAATGAAAAAATTAATGAAAAATGTGAATGAAAATCGTGAGTGCACTCTTGTCGATCGAGGGAACTGACCCAAGCTGTTTCTGCAAGTATGATGAATCGTTTAAAAATAAGTTCAGAGGACAGAACCGAGGACAGAATTTCTCGTACCTGTTGCTCCGATGATGGATCGTCATTCGGGCTGTTTGAGTTTTTTCTCGTAATATTTGATTTTTTTAAATAGTATCTCGCCCAGAAGAAAAATAAAGGAATAAAAAATTGTATAACGAGCCTTTTTTAAGTGAATTTTTTAAATTTAGCCAAGTGAAATATATGAAAATGGATAAAAATGAGTGAATCGATGAAAAAGAGACGCAGACGAGAAAATAAATCTTTAGAGAAACGTGAAAAATTGTAAGGCTTTGACAATTATGAACTTTTTATGAGGAAACGAAGGCCAGGAGGTGAGAAAAGTAGCGTGTTCTGTAGAAAACTCGAGTGATCGAAAATGGCCGATTTATCAGTGAACAGTGACGAGCCATTGGATAAAAATTATATATATAATATATTGAACGATATAAACGAGCAAAACGATTCGTTGTTTCGCCAGCAAATCGAATGCCTCACGGTTCAACATACCCAGATCGAGAAAACTTACGAGGATGGCTGCGACTTTGACTGGGATTCCTTGCTCTGCTGGCCTAATAGCCCTCCGGGCAGCCTCGTTAAATTACCCTGCTTTGAGCAACTCCACGGAATTCGCTACGACAATACACGTAAGTTTATAAATGTGAAGCCATTCCTTTTATACATTTTTCCTTCTACGAACGTAAAAGCAGTATTTCAGAACTTTGACATTTCTCAAACTTATTTTCTTGCTAATCAAAGAATAAAAGTCTCATCATTCTTAACTATTAATTAACATTCCACTTAATGTATTTTTACGATTAATTCTTAAAAATTATAATACTAATTTTTAAAATTTTACGAATTCATTATTCATTGACCAAAGGACGAAATTCACATCGTTCTTAATTTTTAATTAACATATTTCACATTTATAATTGTGGAATAATATATTCCTCAAAATTATAATACTCAACGAAAATCAACAATATTTTAGCTTCTCAAACTTTATAAAATGGATTTCGTAATAGCTAAAATATTTTTCTATGTCATCGAAATGAATATGCGATAAATTATTTATTGTTGATAATGAAAGAAAAATTTTCGAAGAATTAAAAAAATCGAAAGTCTTGATAGAATTGATTTTTTAAAATTATTATTAATCGCGTGATTAATAAATGAATATAAGCGTGACCGACTCACCTGCTAGAATATTGATTGGCCATCCGTACGCGTCGTTTACACGCATTTTTCGCTGCGTCGACACCGGAATGGTCGATTGATCTATCTTATAAATAGACAATTCGAAACAAAGCGCCGACATTTATCTCGAGAGCTCGTGAATTAGGGATGAAGCCCTTTTTCCTTATTAGACTCAAATTTTCCCGAGGCGAGGGTCCACTCAATTTCCTCCCGCAATAATCGGCAGATAAACGAATCATCAACGATTTTCTCCGTCGAAGAAAAAACAAAAGGTATTGAACCATATTATAAAGCGTGAAGTTCAACGAAACGTAAAATTCTCATGAAAAATTAATCACGATGAAAAAGAATCTCATCGAAACTAAGTATCGACGTAGTATTTTTTATATTCTGAGATTAAAAAAAAAAGAAAAAAAAAGAAACGTACAAATTTTGTATAAGAACGAAATAAGAATGAAAAGAGATATATTGCTTCCTGGTATTTCCATATTCTTTCAGATATTTCCACCTCGCGTACACGCGAATATCGAGATACATCGGTACGTCGGTGTTACGGTTATGTATTCTCAATAGGATATTGAATGGATGAGAACGCGAGGTAAAAATATACTACGGTGTATCTCCATGATAAAAATTTATCGCGTAATCTTGAAAATGGAAATATCCCGAGAGGAGAGACTCTGTCTCCTTTCCGTGAACATTCGCGATAGTACAGAAGAATGGAGAAATTTCGCGACGCCGTATACATACGAGGCTTTTCAACGTCGTAAATAAATTTTCGATCCGCTTAAATGCACGCATGCACTTTTTCATCCGTCGTCTTTAATATTCCAGCCAGTGACCTGTTTTTCCTTGCGTGACTCCAGACAATCCTGATAAACATTTCACGGTTTCGCCGTGTGTGTGGTTCTGCAAACAACCCGGGGGTCAGATCGCTTTCCAGTTGCTCTCTGGAAATTCGTGATGCTGACAGAAACTAGAGGAAACTGTCGAAAGTTTCCCTGAGCTTGAAAAATTCGTAGACATGTTAAAAAATTGATACTTGAGACGGGTTGGAAAAGATTTGGGTAATCCCTGATGTTGCCGACAACTATACAGAAAACTTTTGAAAGCCTTCCTGGGATGATATTTTAAAAAATTTGTAAATTGAAGTTTTGCATAAATTTATCATATTAAAAAAATGAATGCTATCAGCGAGTTGTAAATGTTTTGGATAATCATTGTTGCTGATGACAATAAAGAAGACTCCTGAAAGACTTCCTGGGACGAAGTTTTAAAAAAAATTCATAAATTGATCTTTCGCATATTCTTGAACATTTATCATACTAAAAAAATGAATGTTATTAAGGAGTTGGAAAAGTTTTGGATAATCCATGAATAAAAGATATCCTTCAATCTTTGGTCGGAAAGAACTAAAGGAGACTCATAAAAGATTTCCTAATGGGATCATCAATCATTTCTAAATAATGGATCTTCATTTAAATGAAATGAATTATGCTGAAAAAATGGGCAATCGTTGTTGATGACAGCTAAATAAAACTCTTGAAAGACTCCCTATGATAATTCTTTAAAAAATTCATAAAATGTCCTTTTGCTCTGTCGAAAATTTATCATATTAAAAAATCAATATTATCAACGAGCTGGAAAAAAATTAGATAGCACTCCTTGATGTTCTTGGAAACGAAAGGGAACTCTTAATGAATTTCCTGATGGGATAATTCTTCAAAAATTCGTAAATGATCCTTCAAATTTTCAAAAAATTTATCATAGTATAAAAACGAATATAACATCAACGAGTTGGAAAAGAATAGGGTGATGCTTGATGTTGGCAGTAACGAAAGAAAATAACTTTTGAACGTTTTCCTGAGATAATTTTACAAAAACTCGTAAATGGACCTTCGCAGAGTGTGTAGAAAATTTATCATAGTAAAAGAATTGAATATTTTCATCGACTTGGAAAGAAATTGGGTAAGAATTCGGGATTATTTTCTCGATCGAGAAAATGAAGCGTCAGTGAGAAATGTTTCGGTGATACGGGGTGAGCAGTGGGGTGTGCGTTGATCGAAATTGAGCGTTCTCGTTCGCCTGCATCTGGATATTTCTCCTCGACGGATCAAAGAAAGTGATCGTGTCAATACGTAATAACATCGAAAGCTTGCGTATTCTCATCCTGTGGCCTTTTCCACCTCCTCCCTGTTTTCCGACTCCCACTTTTTCCACTTTATGATCCGCCGTGCTTTGTCAGCGCGCCCGTACAATAATGCGAAGAACTTTTGTTTATTTTATCCGCAAGCCAGCAAAGTCGCGGCAAAGATAAATTAAATGAAGCACGGAAATGTACGTCACAAAGAAGAAAAAAAAACAGGACGAGAAAAGAGAGGACGCAAATTTTTCTTTGGTTCATTGTTGGCACGAATTAGAGCTTTTTCATTTCTTCAAGCGACGGATTCCGAGAATGGTTTTTCATTTTCCTCGTGAATCAAACGAACCGATATACCCTTTAAAGGGACCCGGCACAAAGCGAACTGCAGAAATTAATATCTCGGCTTGTGTCTCAGGAGTTTGCGAATACAAAGTACACACAGTTGCGTTCGCTCGGGCTCAAAACGAGACATCGTCGAAGAGAGCCCGAGGCTACGAAAAGTTCATTCGCGGTAAATCCCGTGCATATCCTCGTTGTGTCAAAATGCACCGAGACAAAATTCACTTAGAAAACGTATCACGCATGTCCAAAAGAAAAATAAAAACAGTGAAAAAAAAAATAATTTAGCAACATTGAGTAAAGTTTGTCGAATATATCCCGATGATGGAGAAATTCGAGCGAGAATTTTGTCTTCGCGTATAAATGAAACAAAAATAATTTTCCAAGTGCCGGGGCGACTTGTGCGGGAAAACGCGAGAGATCTCGAGAGGAAGTTCGAAAGGTGTCGAAGGAGGAAAACAGAAGGCGACAAGAGTGAACGAGAGTAGTCTCTTCGGTCTCCAACCGGAGGATCGTAATTGGATTTCAGCACTGGAATAGACAGTACATTCCGCACGGGAGATGTATACACTCTTATACATATACATATAGATATGTATGTATATATTTACGGTGTTCAACGATACGGGAGAAATCGCGAGAGAGACAGAGAAAGTTGTCGGATACTCGATACGTTCGCGCGGCTCGTGACATCGAGTGTGTCAACGGTATGGAACGTCGAGAGGAAGCTCTCTTCTCGCGCTCGATCGCGCAAGGACCATCTCGAAGAAAATTAGAAGAGAGGACACGATTGGCCGAAGGAAAACTGTGCCAATTTAAATTCCATAAATTCTTTCTCATTCCGCTAATTTTCTCCACTTTTTTCTTATTCACGTTCTACTTTTTTCTTTTCTTCTTTTTCTCGCTTCTTATATATATTGTTCCTCTTTTTTTTCTTTTTGTGCTTTTATATTTCGTTCAGCTTTTTCATCCTCACGTGTCCATTTCGAACGAGTCGAAGCAACGATTCTAAATTACCCGCGCTCACCGTCGGGAGAAAAATCGCAGATATCTCGCGAACGAAAAACGGAGAAACGACGCGAGAACTTTGAGATTGGATCAATCTCCGAACTCTCACGCGTTTGCAGAAAACGCGAAATGCTCTCATCCAATTCTTTCTCGGTGTTTTCTTTTTTTATCTCGCCCGTGCTCACTTTGTATCGCAAACTTTGCCGTAAGAACTTTTTCGGTTTCTCGTGCGCTCGGCGCGAAAAAACGACGAGAAGAAAGTAGTTATTCACCGGAAGACCATTTTATCTCGCGCCTGAGAAGCAATCCTCGCTTCCATTTACTTTTTTTCCAAGGAATTCGATCGAAATGCGAACGTTAACTCATCGATACTATTTTTTGACGTTACCCTATTTACATCCACGATTCATTTCCTTTTTTGGACCTCATATTTCAAAAGTAATGGAGTTTACGCTGCCTGCATGGCAGACCCATTTTTATTCCATCAGTTTTCATATTTTACTTTTCTTCGATTTTTTTCAGGTTATTTTTATTTCTGTACATTTTCCGTTAGAGACGAAGTAAGCAGTGCAAAAATCTACCTAAATTATTTTTAAAAAATGAGCTTATCTTTTAAAAAAAAGTAATTTTTTTTCTAATTTTGAAAAAAAAAAACAAGAATTGTTAATTTTCTAAAAACGATACAGTAATTCGATAATTTGTAAAAAAACAAAGCAAATGTGAACTCACGTACCGACTGGAAAACATTTTTTTTTTTTCAATTTTACAGCGTAATTTATTTCTGTGAAGAAGTAAAATCGTATGTTTCGATTATTCACGTACTTGTTTGATCGGAATAAAAGGTTTCTCTTTTTTCTTTGATTCGAATGTACATACAGAGCGTCCTTTGAGGGCTGTGTCTCTCGTGAATGGGAGAAGAGCTCGCGAGGTGGATTCGCTCGAGGAGCAATTTTATGGCGGTTTGCACAACTCTCAAAGAAGAGCGATAAAGTGCAGATCCGGAATCGAGCGATAAGCACACATCCTCGAATCGAAAACGCGGGCGCGTATATCGGCGGCCGGGCGACGCGTTACACATTTAGCATCGAGGCTCGATGCGAGCGGCGGCAGGAATATATCGCCACGAGGCATTATGCGTTAGTCAGCCAGAAGCAGAAACCAATTACTGGAGTCGCGAGAGAGCGTTAAGTTTGAAAAGAGAGTTGGCTGAAGGACGTCGCTACTCGACGGGAAATAAGATCGGCGGTGCAACCCTGAAATTCGAATGATCATCGATAAACAGAGAGCCGTGAGAATTGGCGGCGTTAATTGAAAATTCTGAGGCTCCATCGAGCGAAAAAGGCACTCCCCCTCGACTTGCTCATTTTATTTCATTAATTTTCAATCTGTTTCAATTAAACAGTGAACAAACCGAGGGTTCTTCGCTCCAGTACTCGTTCCCTCTCGACAAAAGGTTTCCGGAAAGCGAAGTGCATGGAGAAAATTCCGGCCAAAACATATCTAGCAAAGAAACAAAGAATTCTCCTCGATCTGGAGGTTAAAAAAGGAAAAGACAAAAATATATTTTCACAAAAGATTCTGCTCCGAAAAATGTCTATAAGCCGAAAAATATCGCGTCCGAGGAATCAATAAATAGAATTTCTATGAATTTCAATTCTGGGTACTTTTCAACCAAGAGGCTTGCTCCACTGGGAAATAAAAAGATCACCGCCCGTTCGCAGAGTAAAAAAAAGAATTCATCGCGGTATATATAATTCGTATGAAAGAGACCGAGAGTGGCCTTATCGAAGTTTTAAGAAGAAAATCGAGTGCACGCGGCACGAGTGGGAATAAAAATCAATCGTGATTGATACGGGAATGCCTTGGAGAAATATTGGACGTTGGAATTACGAGCGGGGAGCCGGGAATTTCATAAATCGATACGGAAAAGACTTTGAGGAATATTATTATCGTGGCGGGGCTGGGAAGAAAGCTTTTGTCTTAAAAAAAAAATAAGAGAGCTCCCGAGAGTGTCTTTGGTTTCGAAGTCACGAGACGGGGATAAAATTCGATATTGATACCCGAACAAATGGTAAGGTCGCTTCTTTTTTGGATTAATTTCTTCGACTGCCTTTTCAGCTAATCCTATTTTCCCGTCCAGGCCTCCGAGGATGCGAATAAAGCGAAGACAAAGAAACGCGTCTCGTATCGATCTTGAGTACGAGGGATGAGAAAAAGATAAATAAAGCATAAGAACGCGAAGAGGGATATTCGATTAATAAGCCGAGAAATAACATTCTCACCGTCATTCAAAAGCTCCCGAAGATATACAAAACTTATAAGAGTTCGTCAATCAATGGCCAGATATAGAAATGACCGACGTCCCTTCATTTCGTCTTTTCACAAAAAAAAATCAAGTGGACTTTCACTCTGGAAACGAATCAATCATCTTTTAGTAACACAAACTTAAACAATAATTATATGTTTTTTTTTCGAAAAAATTTATGAATTCGATATTTTTTCCGAGGCATCTTCATAAAGAGCAATTTTTTTTCACCCAGGATATTATGATCGTTTGTCAAGCTCGGAGATTACTTTTTCTCATAAACGATAGGACATGAATTTTAGGGGAGATTTATTTACTAAATAATTCGATCGTTTGTCAGACTTAAACATTTTCTTCTTTCGTAAATAATTCGGAACGAATCTCGTCGAAATTTTTCACGAGTAATTTCGAAGGCGAGTTAAATCTCGATGGGGCTTTTGACGTTGGGGATTAAACTGTGTGGCTCTCGAGTCATTTTCTCCCCTTTGCTCGATCCCTCGCTCGAATGCGCGGGAACAACCTTACGCCACCGGATGTGCGTGTACCCGAGCTAGCAGAGACGAGCCGAAGTTGGTCTCGAGCCATTTCGTTCTGCAGCAGACAAGCATTTTCAATGAGAATCTCATCTAACTCGGCTAGCATCTATCGTTTAATTCGAAAAGTTCGTGTTTCGAAAGCGAATTACCGGACTGAAAGTGTGCATGAGTGATACGGAAATTTGAGACGAGGTTGATGAGCAAAATCCCCGAGAAAATATTTTTTTACCCAATTTGGCAAAAAAAAACAAAAAAATTACTTGTTTTTGTATGAAAATTTTGTTGTTACTTGCAGAATTGTTACAAGAAAATATTTTTTTAAGTATTTTGGACAAAACATTTTGCATACATGAAACATTTTGTACAAAAAAACTTCACATAAGTGATGTAAAAATCTGAGAAGCAAATTTGTCAAAAAAATATTTTTAATGATATTTTGCAAAAAAAAATCATATATTATTTGTTTTTATAAAAAGTTTTTATAAAAATTCAACATAAAATTATTTATAATTAAAGAATTTGTTAATATGCGCAGAAGAAATATATATTCGTGCGCATGAAAAATGTTTTCGTATAAAAATGATGCTCTACGCGTAATAAATATTGTTCCCCCCTGAGGTGTCAGGTGCAGTCGGGAAAGAATCTAAAATTGTATAAAAATAGTCAGCCGGGATGTCGAACGATTATTGACAGGGGTGAGAAAAAAATTGACGAACGGAGTGACAGCGAGGGTTCGACCGAGCCATCAATCAAAGTGCCGGTCCGTCAGCATCGTCGAGGCCATTTCCCCCATTCGGGAATGTCTGTCGATGCGAGACCATTTGTTATCGCTTAAATACGTTTTCTCCGCGAATTTCAAGTTTTTGCAAAATCTGACGAAAAATTCACATATTTTCACCCTTCGCTGTGGGCGCGTGGGGAAAAAGGGATAGATGCTTCGAGGGCTTCGAGCGTATCATAACGAGGCATTAGCGAGTGAAATTTGGCCCGAAAGATGCTGAGGAGGTGAAGGGGTCGGGAGCGGAGGGAAAAGAGCTCGAAAAAACGTCCGCTGAGAGCGATCCTTTCACGAATTCATGAATTCGAGCGGAGGAAGCATGATAGAGCGAGAGGTAAATGGAGAAAAATGTTTCCGATGGTAACGAGGACGAGACGAGGACAATCGCGCTGAGTAGGTTAGACGCTCGCTCCCTGCTCCAAAGAGAGTAAAGGTTCCCTCGAGGGTTGAGACTAAAATCAGCAAGCTCTCCTCGAGGACACACGGCGGACGGCAATAACGCAAATTTTTCCATAAAATAGTGGGTGGCGGGATTACCGTGCGGATAAACGCTCCTCGACACGAAGAGGGTGGAGCGGCGTTAAAGCCACCGAGCGAAAAAAAGAAACGCGCGAGGGGGAGGACGAGAGGTAAAAAAGCTTCGTGATCGCCTCGAGGAAAAGTGCCGGATCAAAAAGTTCGTAAAATCGTTCCTGTAGGTCGCTTCCGGTTTCAGACTTCTGTACAAGTTTTCAGCCTGGATAATCCCACAGTCGTTGGACACTCGACAAAGTTGAGATAAGGCGAGAAATAAATTTATCTTGGGATAAAAAATGTTGAGGATAATCTGTCTCTATTTTTTAAAGGGTTCAATCCATTCGGTCTGCTATTTAACGATCTACGTGGTGAATTTTTGGCAATCGGTAAGTGGCCAATGACTGATGATGACACGTTTCAGAAGGGGATGAAAAAAAAGGAAATACGATAAAAGCGGCGAGAAGGCAACAATACCTTTCGAGTGTCGTTATCGTCGGGGTGAAAATTATTCCCTCGGGTCTTACGCGAGTCACCGTGATCTTTCTTTTTATTCGGTCTGACTTTTAGATCGTATCCGACTATTTCTACTGTCACCACAAGGTTTTTTTCGGAGCCAGTTATATTTCCTAATTATTATTTTCTAACCTAAACAATGAATAATTGCCCAGGTAAATTGTTCACATTTTTACTTTAAAAAACTGAAACTTTTAAAACGAATTTAAAATCTTGCTTTTTTGCTCGGTCTGACCTTTAACCGGGAATTTCTACTGTGTTGCTACGAGGTTCTTTTTTAATTCAGCGACATTTCCTAATCACTCTATTTTATTCTATCATAAAAAACAATTTATTGCTCGAGTGAATTGCTGAAATATCCACGATAAAAACTTAAACCTTTAAAACGAATTAAAACTCTTGCTTTTCGGATTAAAAAATATTATTTCCAGTTAAAATTTCTCTCGCGATTCTTTCTGTTCCCTCAATTCCGCTTACCTGACACTTATTTTCACTTCTGCGACATTTCACTCGATGCGAACCGACACCAAGTTCGTGAGAGAAATTCGAGGGAGAAAAATCTTTCTTGCCTGTCCAAAAGCGTACGTATGTAATACGAGAATCGAGTTAATGTGCACGAGGGCACGACTGACTTCATATTGAGCGAAATCACACATATCATATCCTTCTGGGATAAACTTTTTTTCCCTACTTCTTTCTGATACCGCGTGACATTGGTTCGTGACCGGAAGTGCAAAAATCGTGCCAATATTTTTATTTTATACGTGTCAATGTTCCCGAACAATTTTTTTATTCCATCATTCTTTTCTTGAAAGTTTTCTTAGAATTAAAAAAATTTTTGATGTATCATTTTTTTATGTAACGAGCAGCAACGCGGCCGCTTTTTCCGTTTCAACATGTTTGAATTGATGTTTTACGATTATTTTAAGCGTATACTTCATACAATTTCGTTTAATGCGCTGTATAAATTGATTATGAGTTTCATGTCTTTTTTAAAACAGAATATTTGATGGTAAAATTTCTT
>JAPYYW010000320.1:0-62121 GCA_030522545.1 Cremastinae sp. A BG-2022a | reverse complement strand
TACAACATATGTGAAAACCGAATCGAAATATCAATTTTTCTGGCTGAAATGTTGAAAAATTCAAGTGTAACGCTTCAATTGGACGTCGCTGTATATTATTTTTAAGTCCTGACTACTATATAAGTTAACTCGACCAATAGATGAACTCTTAAGGTAGCACTAAATCATAGTTAAGGGATTTCGTTGAAAATTTGTGCAATAAAACTTATTTGATATGATCTACATATACGTGTATCAAATTTTAAAAGGTTTCACCGTGTAGATATTATTTTTAAAAATTACAATTTTCTGATATCTTGACTTCTGGACGATGAAGCTTGTTGAAATTTTGCATAATTCTTTATGATACTTCAAAGAAGTTTTCCTCAGTTTTTAATAAAAATCTCATAACTTTATTATTTATGATTTTCATAGGTATAAACAGAATACAGGTCACTTTGGATGATTTTGAATTTTGAACATGTTTTTCTTCAATCGATTTGCAACTACTTTTCTTAATAAACTTAAGCTCAAAAATTATAAAATACAGATAAATTAAGAAAAAACTTTTTATTTGACTGTACTGCTAGAACTATTTTAAAGGTGAATCGCAGTGATTTGAAAAAAAAGACAAGTACACAAATTTTCTTGATAAATTTTTTTTCGGAATATACTGGTGTACCCAATTTGAAAAAGGGTTATTTAAACAACAGTAAAAATTATCCAAGAAGTATATTCAAGATAGTTCGATCCTTGAGCAAATTAAACTTTAATCAATGAAAAATTTATTTTATGCATATACGTGCTTATTGATGAACTTATTATTTTCAAAATTTTATCATAACTGAACATTTCGTGGTTTAAAAGAGAAATTATAATTCTACTTTTTTTGTAGGTTTGCACAGAATCTTATAAAGATTTTATTATTTGGGAAATTCATTCATCGCAACCTAACAACACCCTTAATCAACTGACACCAGTCAAAAATTCCAATTTTTTATGCCGGTGACAGAAGAATTGGAATCAATAAGACTATCTAGACTAGTGGTGTTTTCACGTTGATTATATCGTGCCCTAACTTATCAAAAACTATGTATTTAATTCTATAAAATAATATATAGTCGTAATCTCATAGTTGCGAATATCATCGCGATTTTGCGCAATGTAGAAATATTTAGTCGATAAAAAAAGAAATTAACAAAGATAAAGTAATAATCATCTGATACTCACTTCTGCTCGCGAGAAAGATTTCGATGGCGAAATTTTGCAACAAATATCGGCGAGAAAATATCGCCCGGACCTCGGAGAAGTACCATTTCCCGTGCAAGTGATCGCAGTACTTGAGAACCTGAAACAACGAGCGAAGCAGTCTCATAAAATTTTGCTCAATAGTCATAATTTAATGTAATCATTTCTCAGTCGTAAAAAAATATGATTTTTCCGAAAGGGGAGAAAAATACGAAGCCCGGATGAATTTATGTTCGATGTGAAAATAAACGTAGGAAGGATAAGAGTGTCGGTTTTGCAAGATGGCCGTCCATGGTGGGAGGAGCTTTGGGAGAGTCCTGAATCGATCCTCAGGACTCGCTTCACACGGACTTGCGCTCTTCGCCGAAAGAATCGGGCTGTTTCTCTGGCCCTCGGTACAAAAAACGAAAGCAACGAGAGGAAAAAACGAGCAGGAAATAAATCCGAGATGAGCGAGGGAGAAAGAAGAAATGCAAGAAGTCCGCCAGCCAGAGAGGAAACCCTTATTTACCTCCCTGTCACTTAACAAGCCTCTCAATTTTTTCCTCGTTAATGAGAATATATTATCAGGATCTTAATATTATTAAACCGTAGCGAATTTAATTATGCCCAAAATAATCTCGTCCCCGCGCCAACGCCAAATTCCTTCCATCCGGTAATTGTATTAGTGCTTGAAAATATTAATAAAGTATTTTTCTTATTATCGCGAGGATAATGTAATCTACACATACACATACAATAAAGTCGTGTCCGTGATTGGAACTTTTTTGAAAAAAATGATTGCTATATGCATACTTTAGGATAAATTATTTACAAGATGAACAAACCAATTTTCAACATCTTTATAAATAATGATTAATTTTTATTTTTGATAAAATTTAACATGCTAGTCGCAAAGAGAATTGCACAGAACGATACGAAAAGTTTTTAATCGGATATGAATTTAAAAAATATAGCAGTGTAAAAAAATAAAAATTTTATTTTATTTTCTTATGTTTTTAATTTTTGAAGTTTTTATTATTATAAAATAACTTCAAATTCATAATGTGCATTTATTGTGCATAATAGTTGTTGCAAACAACTGTTGATGGCATTTAAAAATTGAAGATTTTTTTTAGTATGATAAAATACTGCTAAAATTAGGTTTTTAGTTGACATTAAGAAATCGCTGGCATACCTAACATGGAATAAAGAAGATTGATTAAGAATTTAAAAAAGGTTGTTCGCAAAAAAGTAATTCTTGACAGCTCGATGAGAGAGCAATTAGTTTTTTTTCTGATTGAGCCACGCAAGGCATACATTCTTTCGTCAACGTGTGTCATTCAAGGGAAACGAGCCGAATACGGGTGACGACATCCGAGAGCAGGGGCTTTTCGATCCCTTCAACGGAAAGAACACACGCCCGTCATATTTACTCGAAAAGCCCAAACGTCGTAGCATGAACTGGGAATTGTCAAAACCCAATTATCCGGCGGACGTTACTGCTCTCTTGGGAATACAAAATGAGAAAATAAAAAAAGTTTCTCTCTCTTTCTCACTCTATATTTCTATTTTCGATATTTCGCTTCCAGCCACGAGATGAAACGTTTCTATGTTTTGAGAAATATTTCTAGTCTTTATTATTTTCACGAGAACGGAGGGTAGGCGAGAAGAAAATTTAGTTTTCGGTTTCCAAATGTATTCATCGTTATCAGAATTAAACAAAATTCTGATATTTAAACACCTGATGTTGTTTATTTCTTAATTTTTAACAAAAACAATATACATATGAATGTTTTTATATTTAAAAAATTAACTTGTAAATTATTTTTAAATCATATCTAAGGATAAAAAAATTTTTCGAATATTTAAGAAACCAAAAAATAATAAAAATTTTTTAGATTGAAAGATGATACATGTTATGTTAAAAATTCAAATTATCTCCAAATGAAAGAACTATTATATATAGCATTTTGCAATGGCTGCTCATGTTATTCCACCATACAAGTCTCTTTATATTCATCATATCTCGTTATCAAAATTTTAAACTTTAGATATTTTACGTTCTAAAATATTTTCATTTGAACGTATGCTTTTCGAAAATTTTAGTGAAAAGATGTAGTGAATTTGATGTAAATGTATGTAAATAATTCCAAAACCTGTAAGACTTGTTATCGAATAAAAAACCTAAACAATTAATAACTCGTAAATTCAAACTAAGTAAATAAGGTCGACTTAAAGGATCTTGATTTATGGCCCATTTTAAAAAAATACTATAAAACTAAAATAAGAAATAAAATAAAATAACAAAAAATTAGCCAGGATTTTAATACTGATATCATCAGTTTTTAAAAATGTTTTTATATATTTTCTCAGATACGTGTAATTTTTAAATGTTGACGAGATAAGTACCCGAAAAAAATATATTTTGAGGAGGAAAGTGTGAAATTTCGTGCATTTAGTTCTGTCTATGGTGTGAAGGGTTTGTTTGTCGATGAGCCAACCCCTTGCGAGTTTCGATTGCGCATGCCGCGACAAGAGCGTCCTCCGGCTTTCTCCGAGAGCAAATACTGCGCCTGTCCGATAAGGGGGGATGAAGCATGCTCTAGAATTCATTACTCGTCTTATACACATCGCTAACATCGAGTCCCAAAAATACGTCACGTATTTATGGCCACGCATTTTGAAAAAAAGGAAGGAAAAAAGATCGAGTGCGCGACCTTATCAAATATCTTGCGAACGAGATTCCTTTAATTTCACGGATTATCGAAATAAATCGAGAAATAAGAATAAGGGATGCAATATCTTAGGCGGGACAAGCATTGGCAAGACTTGCAAAATAATTTCAACGTTTATTGGCGAACGCGACGAGATTAGTGTACGGATTGAAAATTATGAGAGAAGCGTCCAAAAAATAAGTTGATCCAGTAAAATTACCTTTTTTTGTAAAAATTGCACAGGCATTTTTCCTTTTGATAGTATAGTTTTTGTATCCATTGAAGAATAAAAATTCAAGTTTGAGAGAGTTTTTAGTAATTATAAACAACCGCCGTATTATAGAAATTTATTGTATTTATGCAAATATCTCGTGAACCGTTGATCGCACGTAAAAAATGTACATAGAGAATTTTCTATTTTGTTCGAAAATTTTCTACTTTTTTCCTATTAACGTTTTTCTCGTAAAGTATTCATTTTACGAAAAAAAAGTTACATTTTATGAAAATTTGTGTTAGAAACATAATTTATTAACTGTTATTATTTCCTCGAAAAACTTATTGCCATTTCAGAGAAAGTTACCTAATAATTCCTTTTTGCATATTTTTGTTTATAACTTTCAAAATGTGCATTTTACAGAAAAAAAGCAATTTTATACATTTTTCACCTGCGATCGATCAACGGTTTTCGAGAAATTTGGGTTAATACAAATTTCAATGTGGCGACTAAAATAATTACTAAATAAAAGTCTGTCAAACTTGGATTTCTGTTCTTCAAGGGATACAGAAAGTACTGTCAAAAATGGCGATTATATTTTTGAGCTAGTTTAACTGGACTAAATAGCGAATCTCGGGTAATTCTTGAGTGGGTATGAATTAATTTATCGTTGGCTCGCGGTGGCTGTCATCTCGGCGGACCACACGCGGTGAGTCGGATTCGCTCGTCGTCGAGCGTCGAGTGACGATCGGCCGGCTGTTCACGTCCCGAACGATCCGTGGCGCGATTTTGACGGGCCGTGCGGCCAGGCCCGAGATCTCTGGCCGAGAAAAAGTGAGATATCGTCGCTGGATGCTCCGGATAAAAGCGGAACCCCTCGTCGGGGGAGGCTCGCACCCAACAATGGGAGACACGTTGTAACAACATGTGTCCTGTTCGCATGAACTCCCTTCCAGTCCTTCCGCGCACTTCCCCGTCCTCGATCCCCCGGAGAATGAGAAACCACTTAGCAGCCCACCAGTATACAACAAACAGATTACGCCACAGGACAATAATCCGGGACCCCAACCTCCATTTGCAGCCATCGCCCTGTAAGTGCGAGACTTTCTTTTTTCGACTTGCGTGAATTCAAGGGGGACGCCACTCGACCTTTTTCCTATTGGTACTTGAAATCCCTAAAGGTGGAATAAAGAGTCCTTATTCGGAAAAGTCCCTTATTTCCAGTCTTGCTAACTCTCGTATAGAAACTTCAGAAATTTACCAAGATACTTTTTAAAGAGACCGTGCTGGTATATGAGTATTATTAGATAAAAATTTCTAAAAAATATATATATGATATAGAGTTATTGTATAGGTCATCGATCATTTGTATGAGTTATTTAATTTCAAAATATGTACTTATAACACGGGCTCTTATGGCATTAACGCATGTATTTCTTGAATAAAATTTAAAAAGTAGTTAACGATTAGAGAGCTGAGGGAAGTTTTGATAATTTTTTATAAATTAATTAAAAACGAGTCATTGTATAAAGTTATAAAAACGTAGGTTATCAAAGTAATTTTCAAAATATTTTCTATTAATGTTGAACCTTCTCTATGTTTAACCTCAAAAAATTGACAACGAGAGCCAACGACGATGAAGTCAATTGACTAACTATCGACGAAATATTTATCTTTTAATGCTTTATTTACAAAAAATGTTATACGTACTTTCTGTAATTATTAAAGATATTTAAGAAACTAGTGACTAGTGAATACCTAAATCGACATTACCATTCTTGATGTATAATAAAATTAAAGTTTAATTTTACATTCATCAAATATTATATTTTCTTGCAAAATAGAATTTCTGTAAAATAATTTGTATGAAAAAAAAAATCGTAAAAAAAAAACGATTCCCACGTCATTGTCGATTAATCATTTACCTTTGGGGAAATTTTCGATCAGGTAAAAATGAGAGCGAATCGTGCGTTTCATCATTAGCGATCCATTGCTCATTTCGGGAGAGGATGGGAAAAAAAGAGCGCCATTATCGATGATCGAATGGTACACTTCGTGTCGAGAGGACATACATAACGCTTTGGAAACGTGTGCAACGTTCCTCATCCTCGGGACAGAGTGAATGTTGAAAAACATTCTCTAGCCCGCTAGCACTTTTCTCGGCCACCGTGAAATATGCGAGCCACGTGCTGGATTCTCATGGAATCGTGTGTACAAGGGTTCACGTACCTTGGACTCTCGCACACGAGAAATAAGAAGAAAGAGAGAGCGAGATAAGATTTGGATGGCTCGAGGGACCAGACACTCCGACGCCGCCAACGATCTCTGCACAGTTTCGAATAATCGAGACAAAAAAAGAACGGAAAAAACGATCATTAAGACGAGCGAACGAACTCAGGCCTCCTTGATGTCTCATCTCGACTCTACAGCTCCGAACTTTTCGTCCAGACTTCAAAAGCACAAAAAATTTGATCTTCAAACCACTGTTTTGTGTGAATTATCACTTATTTTCATTCATGCTTAAGAATAACAGATTTATACCAAATATATTTAACATAAAATAGTTTTAAAATATTTTTTTATGATTAAAAGTATTCCTACATTCCTGTGTAAAATTAAAAATATTTGTAGTCGATCAGAATAATTTGCAACATACATCGAACAAAGTATTTGAGAGTAAACATTTACTTTAAAAAGTTACTGCAAATCAACTGGTGAAAAACATATTAAAAATTCAAAGCCGTTCAATGACAGGTCTATTCTCTATGTGATTGCACAAAAAAATTGATGAAATTTTGTTTGAACAATTAGATGAAGCTTCTTTAACGCCCTACAAAGATTAGTGCAAAATTTCATTTAAATTAGGATGCTCGTTACTGTGATATTTAGTATACAAAATTGCAACTTCAAACACGCGATCTTATGGGAATAAGGAACAGAAAATAGTAATCTGCTTTAACAATTAATATCTTAATGAGAAACTTCCTAATTATAGTGAAATTTTTACACAACCTTTTACAGATGTTACTTAATATTATGTAAACTTTTCAAAAATTTTCCATCATTTTCGATTTTGAACACAACATCCTTAAGTGTAAAAAGTGTGAGTTATAAAGAAAAAAAAGTATCCCCGGACGATCGTGTTAGAAACGTAGCTCGTAAAACTAGGCTGTTTCCTTCCATCTAATTAACTCATGACTATTCCCAAGAGTATCTTGAAATATTTTCCTCGCGTTAGCGACGACTCGGATCACAAAAACGTTTGAATATCTACCGGGACTCATTCCGGAAACAGATGCACGCATTTGAAAACTCGACGAGTGTCTCCGAGGGTTACGTCACGAGGAATCTCATTATCTGCCAAAGTCCACGATCGACAATACACGGAGAGAAATCATGATAATAGACTTTAACATAAAGTGACAACGTTGCTAATTATTTTATAATTAAATATATTTTCATCGTAAAACAAAGTATTTTTAGAATGGAATCTAAATAAAATATACTCAATAGTTCCATAATAATAAAACATAGTATTTTTAGAATGGAATCTAAATAAAATATACTCAATAGTTCCATAATAATTAGTATAGTTGTAACTTGTATATAGTAAAATCTACCATTCTCTTCTCAGCGTAGTTCGCTGACGTCTCGAAGCAAGAAGACTCGAGAATAAGCGATTTCGTGGCTCGATCCAGAAGGTAAATGATACGAAAAAGGTTTCGATCAACGCAGGATACGCCGAAAAGACTTTTTTAATGTGGAGCAGAGAGAAAACTGAGGAATAAAAGAGAGACGGAGAACCGGCTCTTAAACGTTACAGGCCGCCGGCTGTCGCAGCTCAACGTTCTCAGCCAGGGATTATTCGAGGATTATACTCGGGGATGCTCATTCGAGCTGATTTACACGGACGACTTCGGCGTTGCGCGAACTGACGACCGGCTCTAAGAGTCCCGTTTATGCTTCACAGTGACCGCCCTGACGTTCTCTTTTGTACATTTTTCCCATAAAAATACGTGTTTACAGACACTGCAGCTATTTTTCTTTTCACGTACGAGACTAAACGTTGCATCGAATTGCACACGATGAAGACATATTTGTGTAACGTAAACTCCTAGACGAAGTTTTCCAGAAAATCCCGCTCTTGACGTGAAATTATTCTCCAAACTGCTCTTTGCAAGTCTTCCATACAGAATCAAGAATTCGTTCAGGTAAAGCGAAATAGAGGCTCCCCTGATCAAGAATATCGGTGAAACGATCTTCTACTTCAATACAATGTGATCCGGCGAGTATCGAATTCCTTCGACTCGGGATATTCAAAGCTTGTCGATCAAATTTCCAGTATCGAATATCCATAAAAACGTTCGATCATGAGAAATTTTAAAGTTTATGCGTCTAAAAATAAATTTCGGTAAGATAAAACTGAAGACAAAAAAACGAGATCCTTATTTTTTTAACCCTATATAAATATCTTCTGGAAGATGAAGCTTGTTGAAATTTTGAACGATTCTTCATGGTACTTTGAAGAAATTTTACCCAGTTTTTAATAAAAATCTCATAATATTATTCATGATTTTCATAGGTATAAATTGAGTACAGGTCACTCTGGATGACCTTGAATTTTTAGTATGTTTTTCTTGAATCGATTTGCATTTACTTTTTTCTTAATAAACTTAAACTGAAATATCATATATAGTACAGAAATAAAATTTAGAAAAAAAAACGTTTGCTTTGACTGTAATAAAACAATCTTAATATTCGAGTGTCTGAAATAGCCTGAAAGTGTTAACTCATCTTATTTTCTATTATTTTCATTGATAATGCAAAATTCGTTACACCTACAAACATATTAAACCGTTGTTCAGGAGTACAGGAATAATTCAATGACGGAAGAACGAATTAAGTCGAAATCGGATGATGAAACACACATTTACCCGCTTAGGAGGGGATGCGCCGAACTTTCCACTACGGGAGACACTGCGAGGACGAATGACGGTTTTTCCCGAAGTACCGGAGCGTTTGACCCTCCGGAGTCAGAATCCGGGTGTTCAGTCTTTCGTACCGAGAGCAGGGACGGACAGCGAGCGAGACGGATAAACCCGAGGGGGTGAGCTCCGGGGATGCCTGGACGCGTGGCTCGCCCATGAATCAAGTCGCATTAGTGACAACTATTCGAGAGGGTACATTCGTAGCTCTCACTCTTATACCAATCTTCTGTTCCGACTTCTAGTAGATTGGATTTCCGAGCTTTATTCAATTATCCGTGAATGAGAGAGGGCTCCATCTAACGCAAGACTTTTGTCAACTTTTCTCTCACGATCGAACAAAAAATATACACTTGAAATATAATTAATTAGAAAATTAAAAAATTCTCTTCTACGGTCGATGCTATCCGATTGTTGTTATACGAGGTAGCTTTTTCATATCAATAAATAATTCGTGTGATCACGAAACAGTGTTTGAGCTTAAAGATTGCTCAAACGAGTAACTGTTTCTGGCAGTGAAGAATGTATGGAATTCATATATAGTATTAAAACAGCAAAGGAAAGTCACGAAAATATTTTATCTACACTATACATCACTTATGTCTTTCTTAAGAAATAAAGGATCAACGTTGGGTAATATTTCCTAGCACGAAATAAATTTAAGCTCAATGAAGATTTCATACAAGAACTGAAGGAATATGATGGGAACTTTGAAGAAAATCCTTTGCAGGAAAATAGAGAAGCTATTGGAGGAATCTATAAAATAAGTTCGTCAAATCTTGACTATATTGAACAATGTATAAAGTAGATTAAGAACCTCAAACTGATTTAATATCAATCTTAAATATTAAATCAAATTACTTATCGAACTCTTTTGATAGGGTTAATATTTTCTAAATATCATTTAGAACTTCAATTGTTGAACGTGAAAAAATAAAATGTTTTTAAAAAAATGATAAATACGTCGATGGACTTTGCGCAAAGTTGTTTAGAGCTGTATGAGAAAGATAAAGGAGCGAAGGGAAAAGATGATAAGATGATGTGAGAATGAAAACGATAAGAAGCTTTGTTCGGAAGTATCGCGACTCGGAGGCGTGGCACATTTGCCGCGCGCAGCCGCCAAATGAGTCCGGTGTGGACGAACGTGGGCGGGGACTTTGACGCCCGGCAGGCACTGAAGCAACGGTCGTTGAACGAGCCGGTGCGTGGCTACGGAGAGTTGAGGCTATCTCGTTGCGCGGCTTTTGGGCACCTGCCGTCACCGCCGCCGCCGCCGTCGCCACCGCCGTTGAACGATTAACCCGCGACGTTTTTATACATAAATCCGTTTTTTTTTCTAACTAAGAATAATAATTTCGATTATTTTTCGAGTTTTCAATTAACTGCAAGGACGTTTATTGGATACAGCGGAAAGAACTTCCTCGGAAGAGACGCAAATGAAGAAAGGATCACGATTAATTTGGAACATCAGAGAATCTGGAGTCTTTGAAACCTCCTGGAAGGTGGGATGTTAAGGTAAAACGAGGAGAGGGATAACAGTCCGGCGAGATGCTGCATCCTCGAGGTGCTTCGGGAATGTCCGCCCAGACGAAGATGCTCTATCAGATCAACAAGTACTACGGTGAACGAGTTCAGGGGCGAATGGGCCAGGTCCAGAAGACGATACGTGAAGTCTGCAAGGTAGTCCAGGAGGTTTTGAAAGAAGTTGAGGTCCAGGAACCGCGATTCATCTCCTCGCTGACCGAGTGCAACGGCAGGTACGAGGGTCTAGAGGTTATATCACCGGGTGAGTTCGAGGTGATTCTCTATCTAAATCAGATGGGCGTCTTCAACTTCGTCGACGACGGAACGTTGCCCGGATGCGCGGTCCTGAAGCTGAGCGACGGTCGGAAGCGATCGATGTCGCTCTGGGTGGAATTCATCACCGCGTCCGGCTACCTGTCGGCGAGGAAAATTCGCTCGAGGTTCCAGACGCTCGTTGCCCAAGCCTGCGACAAGTGCGCTTACAGGGATTCCGTGAAAATGATCGCGGACACGACGGAGGTCAAGCTGAGGATCCGGGAAAGGTACGTCGTCCAGATAACTCCGGCGTTCAAGTGCTCAGGTGTCTGGCCGAGGTCAGCGGCGCACTGGCCGATTCCACAATTGTCCTGGCCGTATCCTAATTTGGTGGCAGAAGTCAAGGCGGAAGGCTTCGACATGCTGTCCAAGGAGAGTGTCGCTCTCCAGGGTAAGCAATCGGCGATGGAAGGCGACGCCTGGGTCTTGTCCTTCAACGAGGCAGAGACTCGGCTTCTCCAGGGCGGATGTCGAAGACGCTGCCTCAGTATTCTCAAGACTCTCCGAGATCGGCATCTCGATTTGCCCGGAAATCCGGTAACCAGCTACCACATGAAGACTCTTGTCCTCTACGAGTGCGAGAAACACCCTTCGGAGGCCGAATGGGACGAGGCTTGTCTCGCTGATCGCATAAACGGCATTTTTCTTCAGCTCATCTCCTGCCTGCAGTGTCGCAGATGTCCTCACTATTTCTTACCGAATCTTGATCTCTTCAAGGGCAAGTCGCCGAGTGGCTTGGAGACCGCCGCGAAACAAGTCTGGAGGCTCACGCGGGAACTTTTAACGAACAGCTGCGCACTCGAAAAACTTTAGCTGTCACCGTGGTTCACTTTCGAGACTTTTTTTAATGAATACTTCGTTTGATCTTTAAGCTTATTGAAGAATAATCACGAGCTGCCTACTTTAAAAATTCATTACAAAAAAAAACTGAGTGAAAATATCGCGGCTCGTCGAAGCGCTTGATTTTTGCTGATTAATTCAGCAATCACTGAACAAAGTTCCTTCATTTCGAAATAAATACTAATTGCTCCATCGAAAAGTTAGTGAAAGTGAAAATGAATGTGATTCGTTGTTTTTCGATCTTTTATTGTTGAAAATGTTGTAACAATGCTTTGTTCGCTACGATTGCATTTAAAAAGATGAATTGCACGTTGGAGTAACGCATCTGTAAATAATTTAACTAATCGATTGTTTATTTTGTATTTGAGAAATTTTTTATTCGAATGAAAATTTGTAAATAATATATCGAACGTCTCGCTATTTTCGAGTTCAAAAATTATTCTGCCTCCCGAGAGATCCCATAAGTCACTTTTATGTGATTCCTTGAAGAAAAAAAAAAGAAATTCTTCGAATTAAAAGCCGTGGAAGGAGCATCCTTAATCGCTGTAAATCTTCCCTGTCTAGGATGGAAGACACATTTTTATCGGGAGAACAATCTTTTTGGTAATTTTACTACGCGGTAGCTATTAATTAACGAAGCCGAATGACGAGCATTCATCGCCTTGATTACCACGTCCAGATAACGTTTTAATTTATGCGAAAAATATTCATTCCCCTGGCAACGAGGTTTCACCAGTCTAGCACATCGAGCCTTTTTGCTTGCAACTGATCAAATCGCCATTAATGACAACGATCATCGGTTATTGGTATAAAAATTAAAAAACGTGAAACACAAAACAGCTCAATTTCATCAACAGGAATATAGTGTACTCCAATGAAAATGATTGAAGCTCAGTTATCACCAAAGGACTAGCAATTAAATCAATTTCGCAAGTCTACGAGAAAATGCGATTTTTCCAATGAAGCTCCGCCCTTTGCCCTGCCGGTGGCCGCCATATTTGAAATCGCGGAGTGAGGAATGACAAGAAAAAAGGGTTGCGAACAGCGAGCCAGGATGGAAGCTCGTTGAAGAAATCCTAGTGGCAATTTATATGCAGGGATGAGAACTTGGCACGGCATTGTATGCAATAGCGAGTACGAAAATGGACTCTGCGCTCAGGTACGGGCGGACAGCGGGGAAATTAATGCAAAATCCTTAGGAACCGAAATAAGAGGGAGGCCGGGATAGAGAAAGAGAAAGAGGGTGATGTATAGGAAGATCCCGCGTAACGGATGAACATCTTTTGGAGCTCGGGTCGCCGCGGTTCCGGCGGATCGATGCGCGCCCGCGGTTGATGACGCTGGGAGGAGCCTCGAGCTTGTCGCGACTCTTCCCATTGGCATTGCCAGCCCGTACGGAGGCGTCGCCCGTTCGCCCGGAAGGCGGGGACTCGCTCACCTGGCCTGGAGAAACTCCGGCGCCGTTGGAGGGTGGGTCGAAGCCTTACGTGGACTGGCACAGTCTGCGATCCGCCGCTTCCGAGCCGAGATCATCTCGGCGCCTCGTTCCGAACGCTGCGCGACGGAGATTCCGAGCCAAACGGAGATTCGAGTGCCGGCTCGCCGGCGATCTCAATTTCCCCGGGGCGTCATCTCCTCCAACGGCGATTCAGGACACTTGTGATATTTTGGGTTTTTAAGACTCTTCGCTTGTGCATGTTTTTTTTTTCGGAGGTTCACGCAGTAGAGAAATTTACGTGGATATTCGACGAATGATCTACAAAGTTTTCTCCAGAGTTCGGTATCAATTGTAGGAATTGTGAATAACCAGGAGATTCAGTGACTGGGGGAAGGTTCTCGCGCTTGAAGGATGCGGTGATCGGATGGAAAGTTGAACGGGACCTAGAGCCCTCGGACAAGGGAGGGTTGAAGTCTCAAGATGTTGGTCCCCGCGGATATGCTAGCTGCCCAATCCAAGATGGTTTATCAGATAAACAAGTACTTCGGGGAACGGGTGATGACGCGGAAGGCACAGGTCGCCAAGACGATACAGGAGGTCTGCAGGGTGGTGCAGGATGTGCTCAAGGAAGTTGAGGTCCAGGAACCGCGATTCATCTCCTCGCTGACGGATTATAACGGCAGATTCGACGGTTTGGATGTCATATCGCCAACCGAGTTCGAGATTGTGATATACCTGAATCAAATGGGCGTGCTGAACTTCGTCGACGACGGAACGTTGCCCGGATGCGCGGTTCTGAAGCTGAGCGACGGTCGGAAGCGATCGATGTCGCTCTGGGTGGAATTCATCACCGCGTCCGGCTACCTGTCAGCGAGGAAAATTCGCTCGAGGTTCCAGACGCTCGTTGCCCAAGCCTGCGACAAGTGCGCTTACAGGGATTCCGTGAAGATGATCGCGGACACGACGGAGGTCAAGCTGAGGATCCGGGAGAGGTATGTCGTCCAGATAACTCCGGCGTTCAAGTGTGCCGGTCTCTGGCCGAGATCGGCCTCGCACTGGCCGATTCCGCACATACCTTGGCCACATCCGAACATCGTGGCCGAAGTCAAGGCGGAAGGCTTCGACATGCTGTCCAAGGAGTGCATCGGTCTCCAGGGCAAGCAATCCGCGATGGAGGGCGATGCCTGGGCCCTTTCATTCATCGACGCCGAGAATCGACTTCTCCAGGGCGCCAGTCGGAGGCGTTGTCTCAGTATTCTAAAGACTCTAAGGGATCGGCATCTCGACTTGCCCGGAAATCCGGTCACCAGTTATCACATGAAGACTCTGCTTCTGTACGAGTGCGAGAAACATCCTCACGAGGCCGAGTGGGACGAATCGTGTCTAGGTGATCGAATAAATGGGATCTTTCTTCAATTGATCTCCAGTCTCCAGTGTCGACGGTGTCCGCACTACTTCCTACCGAATCTTGACTTGTTCAAGGGGAAATCTCCCAGCGGGTTGGAAAATGCCGCGAAGCAAGTCTGGCGACTGACCCGGGAATTACTGACGAACAGCCGAGCTTTGGAAAAATTATGAATTCGGGCTCAATCAACGTTTCCAAGAAACTGAGAATCTCCTGAATTGGGATATAACGCGGTTTAGTGATCCTCGTTAAATATTCGAAAAGCCCGAATCGCGAAGGATCCTCTTTTACGATTGAGTGCTCGAAACTTTCTTGTCAATCGAAGGAGACGTCGAAGTGAAAGTTTGCCAGTTACACCTGTCTCCGATCGTGACATTAAAAACTCGAGAAGAGCATCGAGTTAGTGCCATAACAAAACAGATCGATTTTCAGACAAAACGTGATCGTTTCGATGTTAAAAAAATTGTTAGCTCTTATCCAAGGACTTTTCATCGTTGACCTAGGAACTCTAAGTGACCGACGAAAATGGTGAACGAAAAAGGTCGACTGTACTCTCTCGGTCTCACATAATCGAGAAACCGATGAGTCTAAAGACACGGAATTTTCACTCTGCCACGATTCTTGTCTATGCGAATTTCTGCTTACCCATGTCGCTTTTGTAAATACACCTTGAAGAATATTTATTGAATTGTAACAATACTGTGAAATATATATATAAATAGTAATATTTATATGATCTTAATCGTGCACCGTGTTTTACATTATTTTATACACAATATCCCGAGCTGTGAATTAAAATTGTCTCACCGTTTCGAGAATCTTTCGCTTTGCTGCATTTTTCTTTTTTACTTTCTCGAACGAGTCTGCCGTTCGAGCGATTTTAACGAAAATTCGCGATAGGCTCGTAAATTCTTGACCGCTTAGTCGTCATCGCCACGGGATCGTTAAACACTTTCGGTGTTTGCGATTTCTCGCGTTGTAAACCGAGTTTGAGCCTCGTAAATTTAACAATCTCTCTCCTCTTGCGCCGCACTTTTTTTTTCTCCTCGAAAGATTCTCGAACTCGCACGTGTGGGATCGTTAATTTTTTCTCTATCAAAGTTTCGTCCTCCGGAGTTTAATAATAAAAATCGTCATGGAATTTGGTCGACAACGGCGCGTTAAATTTCGAAAACACTCGCGGAGTGTCGGAGAGCTCGCGATGGATGAAAATCGCGCGGAGAATTAATTTTTCTCGTGTCCCGACAAGTGTGATACAAGTATCAAGTTTTCGCGGTTGAATAAATCGCGCAACGTCTCCGTGGAGTTATAAATAATTCCGTTTTAACCGCGACTCGCGTGAAACTCGAAGCATCCAAAATTTTGCAACAAAATTTGCACTCGTGATTTATCAGAAAGCCGTGCATCGCGCCGGGTGCTCATACCGAATGCACTTGAATGCATAAAATGTGCATTAGCCTTTTAACTTGACATCGCCAATATTTTCTCTCGCTCCGTTCCTCTCTCAGTCTCGATTCATGCCCGTCGGACACGCGACCGCAACGAGAATTGAGAGGATCTGAGAAAACTGAGAACGAATGGAGGGACCAACCATTTTCATGAATGAATTTTACTCTCGAGACGAATTCTAAAGCTCAATTCTAATTTCAAAATTATTCTTACAATTTTGCTATATTTTTTTATTCAATAATTTAAAAAACACTGTTGATTGTTCGGTATGAGATATACTCATTAGTTTGTTGAGCTCGATTCATAAACCTTTAGTCATGAATGAATTTTACTCTCAAGATGATTATTTCAAATTCTTGTGATTTAGTAAAATTTGTTTTTTATAATCATGCCAAAAATACAATACTGACAATTTGTTTAATTAAAATATATGGCTACTCAGCTTTTCAAGCTTGTATTATAAGTTTTATTCAGTGGATAAATTTTACTTTCACGAAAATTTTTAAAACCAGATCTCAAATTTCAACATATTTTTCGAATTTTTATATTTCGTTATTTCAAAAATAAAACACTATTGAATCAGTGTAATATGTTTTTTAGGATGGGACAGAAAATCTTTTGGCTGAATAAATTTCAATTGAGATGAATTTATAGGCTAAACCCCAAATTTCAACAGTGTATATTGCGAAATAAAATAAAATAAAGAACGCAGCAACATTTTTTATTCTCAGCTTTTAAAAACACATAACTGTTGATTTTTTAACACAAGAAATCAGTCTGTAGTCGGTTTTTTGAGCTTCGATTATAATTCGATTCGAGTATTTCCCTGGCACTTTAAACATATCAATTCATGCAATCATGAAAAAATCTGAAGGTTTAATGTGTCATATATGAGATTAACTGTGATAATCACTTGTTTAATTGCTTGTAGGTATGTGAAATAAAATCGCGCGCGTTTGCATCTCGCCTATTCATTTTATTTTTTCAAAAAAATCTTGAATCAAAGATATTTTCAAATGACATGAATAATCATTGACATTTAATGCGTTATAAAAATAACACTTTCTCGAGTCGATAGATTTTACATGAAAAGAAACGTGTTTCGATCGGACAGCTGAAAGTCTCGCGACTAAAAGTAATTTTTGCGGTCGGTGAATCGAGAGCCGAAAAATTATTCAAAAATTTCAGGAAAATGGTGCAAATTGACAAATTGTGAGAAGGGAACTGATTACTCGGTTCTCGGTAGAGGAAAAAAATGGCCAAATTGATGAAGAACATATCACATGGCTCGGGGCGAAGGGGCCTTTCCTGCTATAAAAAACGTGAAGATAAAACCGCTAAGTTTATGCAGACTGCAGGCAGAGTCAACGAATCAGAAAAAAAGGAAAACAAAAACGAGAATACGAAAAAGTGATAGAGAGAGAGAGAGGGAGGGAGGGAGGGAGGTCGCGAAACGAGAGACAGAAGAAAAAAGAGGAAGAGGGAGATAAAAAATTCTGGTAATGCCCCAAGATACCTGGCCGGAGTCTCTGGACAAAATAATAAGACAAAAGCCTACATCTCGAGGGTGGAAGAACCCGAGAGAGCGAGCGAGAGAAAGAGCAGCCCGAAACTTTTTCAAGTCGGGGAGGGAGAGAGAGAGAGAGAGAGAGAAGGATGGAAAGTTTGAAAAAAGAGGATCCAGCGGGCCCGAGGGGTCCGGTGGGATGTAACATCCAGAAAAAAAAACAACGGCCGAGAATTCACGAAGAGCAACGGCAGCTACGGCAGCAGCAACCCCGGCGAGATCCCCCACCACTCGAATCACGATCCAGCATCTCTTTTCGTTCACGAAAAATTTGCGTTGTTTATCTCCCGGTTGAGTTCTCACTGAGAAACGTCTATACTCGTGCTCTAACAAAATTTAAGAATACTTTTCCTTTCTCACATTTAAACTCCAATCAAATTTTAACAAAATCATAACAAGTTCAACAAATTTTCTATTATTCGCCGCATAAAAGATAATTCATTAAGTATGATTTATTATCGTCACTTTAGACGAAAAATACTCATTAAAATACTCATTAAAACCAAGTTTTTTGTATAAAAATCAAACTATAATGACTTTTAATACATACATCATATTGAAAATAAATATTTGAATTTTTCTATACAAACATTCCACACGTTTCTTAGTACGGATATCATGCGTGTCGAAAAAATGTCTAAACTATTTAACAACGTTTTTTTTACCAGGCTGGAATGTAAAAAAAAATAATAATAAGGCGGAGATTGTTTATTGGAAAATTGAAGTAGGACATATCTCGAGAAAGGTTGCCGTTCTCCTATCTGTCTAATTAACATAAACACGGGGACGAACTCACGAGGCGATAAGTGCGAGCGAATGCATTTATACCGGTCAGTGTGACTGCCATTTCTCTCGTGATTCGAGTTTGAGAAAAAAAGTCACGATCCTTCGGGCAAATGGAGCTGTGGAAATATATCGCGTCGCGAGACCGTATCCTGTCGAATTCCACTTAATTGTGTCACGTTAGATTCCCCTTTTTAAGCTCTTTTGTTCTCTCGACATTTTTTCTCCGATATGTATAGTTGGTCCCGGAGATTAATCTGAATCATCCTCTAATTTTGGAAAATACTTTTTTTCTCACAACTATTTTTCTTATTTAAAACGCTTTTATTTTAAACGCTTACATACTTTTTGCTTGCAAGTTTTTCGCTTTTCTATACGATTTCACACAGGGTCACCGAAAAGGAAGCGAACGATTTCGCGAAAGAAGAACAGGATTATATTTTTGCGAGATAAAATTTTTTTCGTGTAACACGATATCGCTTCGAAATCTTTTATCCCTCTCGCTTGATTCTTTTTTTTTTTGAAAAAAGAAATGTTCCTCATACACGTTTTCTCGTTCATGCTTTTTTGTGTATTCTTACATTGTTCTTATTTCCCTTCCTGGAACGTTTTGATCAGGTTTCATGGCTTTCCTCGTTTCATTCTCGTCGCTTTCAAAGCTCAGTTTCTCTTACAACGAAGCTGAGAGACCATCGCTTCAGAATCCACGTTATTATTATAAATTAAAAAAAAAATCGAAAATTGGAAAATATAAAAACGTGTTTAAAAATGAAAATGTCATACAATTCTAACAAAAAGAAAACTTGCTTGATATTTAATTTGTAAAATTTAGTCTCTGTCCTTTTGACAAAAATTGCAAATTTGCAGTATTTTAAATAAGAGACATATGCATATTATTTTTAATTGATAACTCGTATACTTTGTTAATATGTTATTTAATTACAATTGTTACGTATATAAAATATGCTCTACTTATGGGCACGTAAGGTTCTTTTGAACCCCAGCCGATTCTGATCACGCACAGCTGATTAAAAACTCGCTATAAATATAGCTCTAACCAATGTCAACTGCCTTCTAGGGATGTTGGTTTGAAAGTACTAAAGACGTCAAGGTTAAAAAAAGATTTGTTATCTTAAAAATTAAATTCAAATTCTCTGGAGTTTAAAAAACCCAATGTGGGGTGCCGTGGGAACAAATTTTTTTGTAAAATCAAATATATAAGGGAAAATAATGTTTTTTTTTAATGGGAATTTTTTCGAGATTAATAATGTGCAGAGCCTTCGACGTAAGAAGTGGTTTTTGATAAATAATTGATTCGCACTTTTTACGCTGAAGGAGCCTCGTTATCAGAGACTCAGGTGCCTGAGAGCATCCGTGAGTAACAAACACTTAACTACCCTTGCAAATTTTCTTTCGTCCTCGGCTCTCTGTGCCAGCTTCCTTTATCGGGGACATTATCGCAAACGACGTTACAGTTTTATGGACGAAAGCACTTAAACCGAACGTAATCCAGCAGTGTCATACGAGACCAGAAAGCACTATGGCTTCCTCCCAAACGATATGCGACTTGAAACTTCGAACGCCAATTTCCGCCTTTAATTTTCGATGACGACGTGAAACGTGTTATTTATTTTAAAAACGTAACAAGGCAAAGTAACAATGAAATTGTACATTGATTCGATTAGACCATCTTTTCAATCAAAACAAATGAAACTGATAATTTTAATCATATTAAATTTACCATGAGCAAATGTTAACTATCTATTACGAGTCAACTGTGTATTTAGTTAAATTTTAAGGTAGTTCTCTAGCCAAACGAAAGTCTGCAGAACTTTCTTATATCGGGTATATCACTTAATTGAGTAATATATCATTTATTAGGAAAAAATCAAGGAGTCGTCGATGTCATTTTTGAGAAAAGTTGAATTGAAAATGTACTTTTTAATGCATAAACATACCCCTAAATGGTAATTATGTACAGTTATTTGGTTTTTTGCGTTCTTAAAGACTGCAGATCTAAATGAAAAATGTCCCATTTTGTTCGTCGTTAAAAAATTATGCAATTAAAAAAAAGTATGGCCCTTTACCGAGCTTTCTAATAAGATAAAATAGAATGTATGGAAATTTCAGCAACAAATCGCAACTTTCCATCGTTGCTTCAAATATTTAGCAACGTTGCCCACAACGTGAAACTTTTAAACTAGAATAAATAAGTAAATAAACACATCCATATATTATAACCACCTGTTTTATAAAAAAATTAACCACTTATTTTAATTATTTTTTAGTGCTTCTCTGTTGACCCCACAAAGTATACGGACCTTCGCTGGAGAACTACTTGACAATTAAAAAAAAATTATATTCTGATTGAATTACTTTGGAAAAAATTGCAAGGAATAATAAAAAATGAGTTAATCGAGTGAGAATCGAAATGACAAAAGTAGAATAAATTTATCAAATGAATAAATTATATTTACACTATTGAACTAAATAATAACTAATGCTCACTATTTGCACCTTGTCACTATATATAGATTCTTACTTTGCCTCGCTTCGCATTTTTTCAAAACAATTGTATACTTTTTTTAAAACAAAAGTTCGGTCGTTTACGTTCGACCATCAACTTTTCACGTAATAAAAATTTGAAAATGCTACAAAAGTAATAATTTTCTTTTCCTGGCTGTATGGATGTTTTTGAGTGGGTGAGAAGCTTGTCACGCATCCGGTGATCTGGTTAATGTCCCGCTGAGTTTGCTACGTGGCTGAACAACGTATATCGGACCCTCCTTTCTGTTTGCATCTCTCTCTCTCTCTCTCTCTCGTCTCCTAAGTGCTCGCTCGTTGAGTTCTACCACTCTTACTCGACGATGTCGGAACCTCTTTGTCGGCATCTTTCACAACCTGCGATGTTTACACCGAGTGCACATGAATATTCGCATAATTATAAAACAAAAAATTCATCACCGTAAATTTGATTCCTATGAATTTTTCACAAGCCTGTGCCATAAACGAATTCGCTCCTGCCTCCAAGAGTGACTATTCGTAGCCAGGAAAATTTAATCCGGCGAATGAAAAAGGGAAATGCGCGCTCGTATAAAGTATTTATGTTAAGATATATAGCGATGCGCGTCACTTTCGGAAAATTATAGTAAAATTGATACAAACGATCGCGGGGCACGTAACGGTCCGCTGGATCGATATTACGGTAGTACGAAGCTGTAGCACCCTGGGGAGTCGGTTTTACAGGGACCCGAGACGAAACTCGAGGGAAGTTTCGTCGAAATAATTCTGTGACGAGTTCGCCGACCAGATATTTTTTCCTGATTGACGATTCGGGAGTGAACATCAATTTCCAACAATTTCGTGTAATTACTTCCTCCACCAAGATAATTTTATTTCACATATTATTATTATGTTTTTTGTCGTAAAGTGGAGAAGCATGGAGAATATTCATATAAAACGTATTTAGCAATTCTGATCATATATTTTTTCAGTCAAAATTGTTAATTTTTGTAAATAAAAAAAGTAAAACATGTACATTTCCCAAACAATATTAAACAGGAAGGAATTTATACGAAGAAAATTCATTTTATAAAAGATTTGATCATTATGTATATGAAGTTTTATGAAAGTTTTTTTTTTCATGAAATGTAAGTTTTAATTTGAAAAAAGCAACCCTTTTCGTTCGTGTGCTCAGTTTATCGAAAATTGTATCATCTCCCATGTCACGACTTTACCCTTTTGTCTCGTATCCCTCATCCTAATGGCATTAAACTTTAAAAGGGTTCAAAAGACTCGAGGATAGTCCCCTTGTGAATATTTTACTGTCGGTATAGAGTTCGTGTCTCTTGACCTTCAGTCTCTACTTTTTTACCAAACACTTCAAAAACTGAATTAATTATTTAAGGATGTTGTGATCAGTATCGAAAATGATGGAAAATTTTTGAAAATTTTACATCGCATATTAAGTAACATATCTCTAAAAGGTTGTGTGAAAATTTCACGACGATTAGGAAGCTCCTAATTAAGATATTAATAGTTAACAATGACTATTTTTTGTACATTTCCATAAGAGCACGTGTTTGAAGTTGCAATTTTGTATAATAAATATCTCAGTAACGAGCTTCCTAATTTAGGTGAAATTTTTCACTGATCTTTGTATGACGTTAAAGAAGCTTCATCTATAATTTAAAAAAAATCATAATTTTTTGTGCAATTACATAGAGAGTAAATCTGTCATTGTACGACCTTAAATTTCAAATATGTTTTTCCTCAATTGATTTTCTGCAAAATTTCTTAATAAATTGTAAAAACATTGACAAACTTTTTTAATTTTTTCTCTATAGTCTCCATAGCCCTAAAAAATGAAATAAAAATGAATTTTTCGTAGATTCCTGGCACCTGGCACACTTTTTTCCCAGCGCAGTAAAAATCATTCCCATTCGACCCATAAAAAATATTTCATCGAAATAATCATCCCCTGCCGTGAATCGAACCCATTACGGAATAAAAAAAAAATAAAATAAAAGCGAATGAGCGAAACGATTCGTAATCGTGTCTTCCACTTGCCCAGCTCGACACATCTCGAGGCCGCTCTCTTTCCGTCCTGCGGGTGTAAGTATAAATAAATACGCGCGTATACTTCGGCGCTCATGGGGGAATCGAAATTTGATTGGTTCCGGGCGGGGGTGGCTCGTTGCGCGCCCGCGGTGCCATCAGAAATCCGCCAGCACCCTCCTTCTTCCCCGCGTTACAGAGATTTATGAAGCAGCGTTTCTTTTTCGTTTATTTTTTCTCGCTTCTTTTTCGTCGGGGCGGTCGCACGGACCGGGGGGGAGCGGGGAGGGGGATAAATCAGGAAAGAACGGTGGCTGAGTTTTGGTTGGCGCGGAGCGCGTGTGCGCGCCCGAAACGGGAGGGAAAAACACGAGCTCTCGCGCCAGTCATCCTAAAGAGCTCTTTCCCAGGGGGGGAGGGGGGGGGGGAAATGTGAAATTTTGTGGGAACGAGCGAGGCAGAAAAAACGATCGAAAGATTGCTCTATTTCGGGATTTTCGTCGTGACACTCGAGACGCGCGTGTTTTCGAGAGGGATAGCAAATAATCTCGCTGGTTGAAGAGAATAAGGAGAGGGAGAGCGAAGAAATAAAGGACAGCCGAGATATGAGAAGTGTATATAAAAAGAAAACACGGAGATGGATGCATCCTTTTGCTTGAATTATTACCCCGTCCGACATCATTTCCCATTTCTCTTCTCCAGCTTGGCTCTCATCAGGAAAAAAGGAGGCAGACGGGGAAATGTTTTCTCGAGTTTTGTTTTATCGGTGACTCGTTGATACTCCGTTGGTGTAGACGCGAATTAACGGGAAAACAAACGGAGATGGAATATCGATAAAGAAACGATCTGCGCGGCGATGAGGAAACTTTTTTGTACGCGATGAAAATTATTTCCCGAGAATCGTGTCGATGTACATCAGCCGAGTGCCACGATAAAGAAGTCACCCTTTTTCGCAGAAAACGTATAAAATGCATTGACGGATTTGAGTTTACGAATTCTTATAGAAATTATTAGCAATAATCATGAAATGAGAGATCCTTCAATTACTGTTTCTATATGGTAAAAATGGTTTTCAATATAGAAATTCTTAAAAATTTGTTCGGAATTTTTTTGAAATAGTACTCAAGTGTGTGTTAAATATATTATGCCTATATTTATACAGTTTTCAACATTCAATTTCGATTTCTAGACGGAAAAGTTTTTTAAAACTTATAGCATGCACCAATAAATCTCTATAATATTGATATATATAAGGTTCTTTAATGATAAAAATTTGTAGAAAATTATTTTATCGAATAATTTTGCCTTTAGTTTATACTTTAAGGATGTATGGGACCGACAATCCCAGCAAAACATAAATTCTTGATGTTAAATTCGTAAAAACTAGAGTCTGGTTTTATCCAAAAAATTGCCAATTTTTTAAGTCTTAGTTTAATCATAAATCAAGAATTTGAGCATACTATAAAAATAAGTTACACATTTTTTATTGTTTAAATGATTAAATAAAAAAATTTTGGTAAAACTTTTTTAAATTACTGTCTATAGAAAATGAATACTACTGCGTATATATAACAAAAAATTCACAAAAATCTCATATTTTTAAATTTATATACAGTGCAAATTTGTAAATTCTCCATAATAAGAAGCAATATTAAATTTCAGCAATTTCGGAGTTTGATAACAAATTTGGCATAAAATTGTTTCCTATATGCTTAATAGGAAAAACATAAAAATTATATCAAATTCTCATATTTAAAAAAATGTCGCTCATACCTTCTTAATTTACACTATAGAAGTATTGTTCAATTTTTGGACATATCCAACTACTGGAACGTTCGACTTATTTTATTTCTGGTGGGCCTTTCGCGTATTTTGACTCGACTAAAAGAATCGTCGAGCATGCCGAGTGTTTACGCTCATAAATTTCGTGAAAACGGCAAAAGAGAATCTTCTGGCAAATAAAAAAAGAAATAATATAAAATGAAGATCCTATAATATAATTGAGGGAGGATGTAGGAAGAATAAAGGAGCGAGAGAAAAATAAAGCGAAAAAGAGCTGAGAAACTTAGCTCGGTTTTGTAGGTGTGTCGAGTCGAGCCGTGAGCATTAAAATCGTCTGAGGGAACGCGCAGAGACAGAACGAGAGAAAAACAGTCTCGATTTACTAGCGGAGCCTCCATGCTCGCGATATCGTAATATCTCGTCGTTAAAGTGAAAACTTTATGATGGAAGCATCTCAAAAAGTATATTTGAGCACCGAGTAAAGATGATATTTAACATTTGTTCATAATTCGAATCGTGCAGACAAATTGATATGAATCATATACTGCAATTTATAGTTCATATTTAATTGATAAAATATTTATCATTTATTTGACCTATTTTTCTTATTTATTTTAGGTACTTTTTGTCGAATCTTCTTTTGCATCGAATCCATCTGCATGGCAATTTTAAAATAAATTGAAAAGTATACACATGTAAAATGAATTTCCCCTCTCGCGTTTAAATTAAAAAATTGATATTTTGTCAATTTTTCAAGTTTTACGAAAATTGTCTTGCAGAACGAACACTTATGAGTTAATGAATACAAATTATCAAAATGTCTCGTGAACGAAAAAAATAAATAAATAAAAAATATAAAATGAAAACAGGTTGCACCTGTGACGCGTGCTTAATGAAATATTCAATCCGCGTAAGAACAGACGCACACGTTTGTTTGACATCGAGCAATAATAGCAGGTCTTGGAGAAAAAGAGAAAAAAAGCGATCGAGAAATAATATGTGCGTGGAAGTATCGCGACGCTGCGATTGTGCGTGGAATTCAAAACTCTTGGCGACTGGACGAGACAAAATTTTGTGTATTCAGTTTTAAAGCGTTCGTAAATATAATAAACGTCTTATTATTGTTATCATAAAAAAAGAGTGAAAACACAATAAAATTATTTTTTTTAATCTGTGGTGGATTTTGTACTGATTAACAGTACTTTTTCATGCGTTTACTTGCGAAAATTGCTAAATTTATTTATTGCTAAATTTTTTACAACATTTATTTTCTTATTTTTTATTATTATTTTTTTAAATTATTTTTTAAAATATTTGAAAATAGATCTTTATTTTTTTATATCATTTAATATACGAATTTTCTAATGCACAATAAAATTATAAAAATATTATTTTTAAAGTTAAGAAATGAGAGCCGAAATATTTCTTTATAATAAATTCTACATGGGCCAGGTGGCAGACGCTCTCAAATCCGGAAAAACTTGTCCGAAATTCGAATCTACGTAAAAGATCGAAGATCTTATCGCTGTCATCGAAAAATAAGACGAAAAATAAGAGTGAAGGGAATAAATGGTCGCCAGATCGAAAAAAAACACGAAAGAGTTGGTAAGAAAAAGGGAGACGAAGAAATCGAAGTGAGCCTCCATGTGTGGTTTATTCTGAGAAAAAGAGATTTTTCGGTAGTTCGTATCTGTGGAAGCGAATCAAGCAAGCTGCCTACAATTAATCCGGATGAGAACTATACCCGAGGATAAGAAAGAAAGGAAAAAAAAACGAGAAAGAGAGAAAAATTGAAAAGAGAAGTAACCTTATACCTGTGTTGGATTTCTCGCATCTCGACGATTTGAAAACTTCGTGTATTCCTATCGTGTATTTCGAGCCTAAGAATTTTCATTATGGTGAAGCTCTGGCCTCTATCGAAAAGAAAAACCACTACGAGACACGGAGCTCCGGTCAGCTTCAACGTACGGAACACTTTGTTATTCAACATTTCTTTTTCTCGTCTCGAAAAAGGGTGATGGATTTTTGCTCGGGGAGGAAAGAGTTCCTGCGATCTCGTATCGTGTTTCGTGTTATTCAAATTTCAACAATGCCATTAAGACTCTTATTCTACGATAATCTCCGACAACCCTGTTTCTCTGCAACCCACAAATAATACACAAATATTTTTTTTTAATATTATTAATTCTTCTCATTAAACAGTCTGATGAATTTTTTCGTTCCATAAATTCGTATTGTAATAAAAATAAACTTTTTCTTATACAAAAATTTTTATTTTAAAAAATGTTGACTTTTAATATTGTTTAGATTTAAACGGTTAAACCAATATGGTTATTGTTTTTCAGTAAATGAATAATAATTCAGTGATGAAAATTTGGGACTGCTCGATGAGATTATGCTATATATATTAGTGAGTGTAAAAATGCCCTAATGGGGGGATGCAGCTAGTACAAGCCGATAGCAACCCCTGAGGGACAATGCACAACACGAGCCTCGGGCTTGTAATAACGCAAACAAACGGGAGAACCTGAGATCACAAACAAGGCTTCCATCAGGCAGCTTTCGTTCAGTTGTCGCTCGAGTTTTATATACGAAAGGGCCACAATAGAAGTTTTTCGTTTTCAGCTCGCACGCGGATCATATCTGTCAGCTTTGTCTTCTCGATCACAATCTCTTTTTTTTCATCCTCTTTTTTTTAGTTACACCTTTTTGTAATGTTTTTTGTGCAATTGTTTTCGTAATTCATTTCCTGAATATCCTGTATAATACAGTACGGATTTTTTTTTTGATTTAGAAATAAAAAATTTTTTTCTTGATAGAAAAAGAAAACCAATTTCTGTAACATGGACGATACAAGTAAAAGCAAAGATACTAAAGATTTTTAATATTTTTTGTGTAATTTTTGTTATATGTTCGATGCTCATATTTGAATGAATATCTTATTTCAGTGAACATTAAAATTTCGATTTGGAAATTTTTCCTATTATATGTGGGCGACATATATTCTTTCTTCACTATATGTATTTTTATATTTTTACTATATGTTATATATTTTCTTCTATATTTTTAACTTGTGGATATTTGTAACTACATCTATCGATTCCCATATAATGTGCACCTGTCAAAATATTTATTGAACTTTTTATTTAAGGTTATTTTCATTCGATATAAAAATAAGGAATGAATCTTCAATAAAGTATTTGTTGGCCTAATCAAAGTTTGACATAAGCAGACTGAATAGAATGGGCACACCCTTAAAAACTAACTTAATGTTTTTTTTCTGTGTCGAATAAAATATTTTTTTCTCCGTTACGAAGAAAAAGTTTTTTCTCCGACCCGAAAGATTCAAATAACAGAGAAGATACTCGACATTCGGTTTCGGATTCGGTCCAGTAAGTATGAATATCCGGATGAGCGAGTACTCGAAATTTCAGCTCGGGGATTGACGAAAGATCAGTCTGGCTCCTGGTGGACCATGGGGGATAGAGTCATCACCCTGCTCGTTTCTTATTCGCAATCCTCCAATCCTGTCATGCAACGCTTTTTTTTCAATACAGGACTATCCAAAATATATACGAAAACAGAAATTATAATATTGGGTAATAAAACTTTGACAGATTTTATTTTTATGTCAATATTAAGTATATGTTTCACTCGACTTGCTGAATTGAGATCGTGAGAAGAAAATTGTGATATATACTTTTAACATTGTTTCATGGGAAACTCGGTTATGATGGCGTGTCCAATCTGAACGAGCCTGTAGGTTGACCCTTCGATCTCGTTCGAACGGAAACAATCACATTACATTTCGTATGTGCAGAGAGCTTTTGGGTCACGATCGGCCATAATAGAGAGCGTGCGGCTGGCCCCCTACCTTCCAGAACAACAAACACCCTCTCTATGTACTAATCCAATGTAATGATTTCTCATTCATTTCAACCTGATGCTCCCAAGTTTGTCATTTGTACCACACTTTTCTCCGACTCTCTTTTCTTTCTACTAATTCCATTAAAAAAAGCACACTTACATGAGCAACCAACATTGTCGCAATCTAAATAAATAAATCGTTATACTTTGAAAAAAAAATATGTAAAATTGTCTAATGAAATAAATATTAGATTGGTTAACAATTATTCAGCTCTGAAAATTCTATGAATTTATAAAAGCGTTCTGGATGTTTTTTAGAATTTCATCTCATATGCGGAACTCTTGCATATTTTAATTCGTTAACTTAGTGGCGAGTCTTTCATGAATAATTGATCTAAGCTTCTATTACTTATATTTAGCGAAAATATTTGAATTTTTTATACCAAGAAATAATATTCTAATAACATAATAAAATGCTAATGATTGAAAAATTATTGTCATCATTTCACTTCGAGTAATTTTGGAATTTTACGGATTTGGTTTCTCCAATGAATCAAAAATTTAATTATTTTTTTGTTATTCATGATTTTAATACTACAGCTTTTCAAGAAAACTGTGAGCTATTGACTTTTTAGGAAAAAAAGAAAGTGATGAAAAAATTGCCACCATTTCATTTCGAATAACTTCCGTCCGAACGAGCACAGGTCAAGGGACATTAACTTTGGTATTATAAATGCATTAAATACTAAAGCTTTTGGGTCTTCGAAGAGAAAAAGAATGAGAGAGAGAGAGAGAAATTTGAGCGAGATGAGTCAGTGTCACGATCCATCACGTAGATCGGAAATCATTGAGAGAATCGAGTGTGCGTGGGCACACGCGGGGGTTGAATTTTGGAGGGTGGCAGGTGGCGCTAATTTTACGGATCGTCGACTGTGACGGATGTAACGAGACGTACCGGGCTTTCGCAGCTTCTCTGGACCTTTGCCATCGAGCCCGAACGAAAATCCCCGCGCTCGCTCGTTCTCATTCACGTTACACGTGCTCGCTTCGGCGAACACGATGTCACGGCTTGTTTTATGGGAATTCGGGCCGTCGTCCCGCAGAAATATCGCCCTGGGTGCTCGTCATCTACTTCTCACATACATTTTCATCGGAGAAACATTTTGATATGAATTGGAAAATTTTGATATTTATTTAAAATCGGCTGAACTGACAGACTTTGTTCTGTGCAAATTTGAATAAATTTGTTTGCTGATGTAACATGACAAAACTATACATTCTACCGACATTAAATTATACATTTGTTGGATTATGAAACAACATACAAGTAAAAATCAATGTAATTTATTTATTTTAAGGATATATGTCAAATATATGACATATTCCAACTTGTCGCGATTTTAAAATCTATCTTAATAAAGTGAATCACTAAAACTGAATTTTTTGATTGGAAAAAAAGTATACTTTCCGATTTTGTTTAAAAAAGATATTGAAGAATGAAACTATGGAGGTTTTTTACAGAAATATTCTTTATTAAATTTTCTCCTGTCCAGGGCATTTAAAATCGCATAGTTGTGATTGGCTTGCTGCAAAATATGTCTCTGTCTCAATAAGTAGTCAAATCAGGCTATAATTTTATTTCACACTGTAGAAATTTATCAATATATCTACACTATTCCTATTCCTCAAATCCTTATTTGGACAAAAAATAGTATTTCCATTATTATTTTGCGCATGAAAAACTACTTGATAAAACGAATAGACTGATGTTGAATAGACTATAGACATATATTCTTAATTTTGTCTGGAATTCCTTTTTCCAGGGTTTCTCCAGATTTTTTTCAATTGAAAATATTAAATTATAAGTTATTATTTTTAAAAAAGAAATATAATAGAGTATATTTTATATTTATTTAAAATTATGCGAGTTATGAGAAAAATTATCGGTCAAACTTATCTAAAAATTGTATAGATAAGTAGGTTAAATAATACTTGTGTATTAAAAAATTCAGTTGAAAGTGGCGAGAGTCATGAAGGAGAAAATCGGAAATGAAATACCTCAGGCAAACGAGAGCTGACACTTCATTAGTATAGTCGCATCGATCATAAAGTCATCGAGGATTTCGTCGAGTCATGTTTGTTTTCTTCTTTATTTTTAACCCGAGTTTTTGAATTCTCCTCGGGGCGATTCGAGCACGAAATCAACAGACGGGCGCGAATATTAAGGAACGAACGAGAGCTCCGGCTCGCGCGCCGAGTTTTATCGATCGCAAAGAATTAAAATAGTAGCCACGAGCTTCTGTACTTCGAGTCGCATATGAAACGCACGTTCACGCACATCGCGTGCAACTTATCGTAAGCTTATGCGAGGGCGCGAACCGAGCAACGCTCTTTTCGATATTCTACATCCCGAGAAATAAAACCGAGCATTCAGCAATTCTCCAAATTATTTTTTATCAAGCGACTATTCAGTTTTTTAATAAAATCATTTTTCTTCTAATTATCATTTTAATTGTAAAGTTTTTCATTAAAATTACGCATCAGCTTGTATATTCACAGCTTTTGCAGCTATCCGATATTCTACATCCCGAGAAATAAAATCGAGCATTCAGCGATTCTCCAAATTATTTTTTATCAAGCGACTATTCAATTTTTGAATAAAATCATTTTTTTCTAATTATCATATTAATTGTAAAGTTTTGCATTAAAATTACGCAGCTTGTATATTCACAGCTTTTGCAGCTATCCAATATTCTACAACCCGAGAAATAAAATCGAGCATTCAGCAATTCTCTAAATCACTTTTTATTAACCAACTATTCAATTTTTGAATAAAAAACTTTCTATTTATAATTTTAATTTTAAAGTTTTGCGTAAAATTATGCAGCTTGCATTTACAGGCGTCTCGTTCGTTTTTTGTCGGAAGAATTAAAGAAGCAGGGAACGAGCTGAGTTGAATTGCAGGAAATATAAGAAGCGTGCAGTTCGCGAATGGAATGAAAAGACGAGGGAAGAGGAAAGAAACACGCTGGCTGAATATTTTTCATAGGTGTCATGTATAAGAAAGTCAATGGCGTTTCTCTCGCACCGTACAGCACGCGTGGCTCATTAGTACTAATGAGTAATGAGCCGATGATTAGAGAAGGCGGTCTAGGGGGCGTGTCGGTCCCTTGATCTCGCCGACCGAGCGAAAAGCCTATTTTTCTCTCTCCTTTCTTCCTTCTTTCTTTCACCTCGAGCTCGTCGCTCGTCCTATCTGTCTCCCCCCTCTCTTTCTCTCTCTCTTGCTTCTTCGTCTCATTGTTGCCATCTTTCTAACCTTCCCCTTTTCTCTCCGAACTGTATTCATCGCTAGCCTTTTCTCCCCACCAATCATACTCGTCGCACAGTGGAATCTCCTTTAATCCACGATAGAGACAAAAATTTCGTTCGTCACAATTTAATTCACTTATTCAGTTAAAATTGACATACATAAAATAAAACGGTAAAAAGTGAAGTCTTGGCGTTAGTTCGTAATAAAGTTCAGAGGTGATTTGACTAAAGATCTATACAAACAAAAATGAATAGCATGATGGAGCATCACTTTTGAGAATGGCTCAAACGATTTGACTGATTTTTTTTGTTACGTTCGTTATTTTCAGGACAAGGTTTGTATGTCGGAAATTTTTTTTGAAAATCCATGGGAAAAGTCAGAAATTGGAATGGTATATGTATGTATGAAAAAACCATAGTTTAGGCAACGACTTGTGTATTAATGATTTAATTTAGAAGTACTCCAATCATGCAACTGCACGGTATGAAAATCTTATCGTATTATAAAATGTTAGAATTTTTACGTTTTGGCATTGATATTTGTTACATAAAGTTATGTAGAAACTGTTTGATATGATGTCAGATGATTTTATATAACAAAAATAAGACAAATGTATGATTTCAAAAGCTTGAAGACAGACGTTTGACGTTTTATGCAGTGATGTCATTATATTCTTATTCTTCGACAAAAGGAAAATTTGTGTTATCAGTAAAGATCCTTTGGACCATTGAAAGTCGTTTGTGCATTAAAAATGCTGTCTATATACGTGTATAAATTGACAGGACAACAATTGTTCGAGTGCAGGAATGAAAAGATCAATTAATAGTCGTAATTAAATTAAAATTATGATTATTGATAATATGTCCGAAAATGTGTAAGTTAATAAACATTTATAAATATATCATATGCTTCTTCATGAAATATTTATATAAAAGTATACGTATCTCTGCAAATTTTTCTCAATTTCTTTTCAGTATACGTGTAAATCTTTCTCTAATATTTTCATCAGTTACCTTGGGTGTTGGGCGAACAAAAAATTCGGCCGTAATAAAAATTTCGTTAAATATTTCGGTGTTGGTCAAAGAAAAGTCGGTCCAACCCCCTCGGGCGCCGAAAAGGGGTGTCAGGTCACGGAATCTCCCGCCGTTCGTCAGCCCGCCATGATATACACCGCGAGATCTACTCTCGCGTGACGAACTGATTAGATCGTTAAGATCGCTCGTTTGGACCGTAAAGTCGCTAAATTAACGGGCGGCTTTTGAAGAACGTCTGCCAATTTTTTAAACACAAAATATTGATGAAGAAGCGAGCGCAACCACTATTAATATAACTTTCTAACTCGTCGAATGTAAATCTCCTCCACTTTCGAGCAACATGTGAAAATAAACGAGCTAAAAAATAGTCAAAGCGAGATGGCAAAGCGCAGATAAGAATGAAAAAAAAATTATTTTCATAGTCAAACTATTTAGTATATAAGACGAAATATTGACTGAAGAATAAGCTAATGCATTCATTTTTGATATAAATTTTTAAAACCGTCATGTAAATTTTTTCGTTCGATAAAAAACGTGAGAACGAACAGAGGCGAAAAAAATGCTTAAAGCGAGATGACGAACGCAGATGAGAAAATCGAAGAAATTATTTCGTCGATTTATTTGCCACATTTTTTTCTTCAACTTCACGTCCAATTTATGATGAATACAGGATTGGCCCAGCGAGGAGAGAAAAACTTCGTCGTCGCTCAGTTCTCGAATTTATATTTCACGTCCGAATCATCGTTTCTCATATTTCTGATACGATTTTTCAGATTGCCAGCAAGAATAACGAACGAGTGAGAATTTTTTCCTCCGGGATCGCGGATAAGTTTCCAAAATTTCTGAATAAATTTGACAACCGTGAGAGTATATAGTCACCTGCCGATTATTGCCAATAATAGAGGGCTGAAGCGGGAAATATAAATTTAAAAACATAGACGAAAAATATGGAAAAGGCAAAATCATAATTCATTGTAATATTCTAAAAATTTGATACTCACTGTACCAAAACCGTATATGTTAAATATATAAATTTAATTAGACAGCAATCTTACCAAATAAACATATTGTTTATATTCCGTGCAAATATTCAAAAGTTCCATAAAAAAACAATGTTCAGATTCTGAAAATTAAATGTCTAATAATTTTGACCTCGTGTAAGGAATAATTTTTAAAATGGGTAACAAATTTTTACACGTTTTGAAACAACATATACAAAAAATGTGGTCGCTTTTTACGATTTTTTTAAATTGCTCCAATCAACTCTTAAATCATAATAGCTTAATATCCAACTTTTCTTGTAATGCATTTTATAACATTATTTAATTTGTTGTATTTTATAAAGTAATGGAGGCTTTTAGCAAATTTTAATTCAAATGTGGCGATCACTTCTGAATAAATTCAAGTCCCGCGGAGGAGTACAGTGGCTTGCCGATTATGGTCGATGCGAGAGGACCGAACGAGAAGAAAAAATAAAACATGGAAGAAAAGTGGACAAAAGGCGACTTGAAATGGACATTTTGTGTATTATGTGTTTCAATATTACGCCCACATTTTCGGTCTGTCGGCGTTCTCGTTCAGGATAATAATAACATAAAGACTCGAAATGTAAATAGAGGATAAAAAAAGAGAAGGAAATTCGAGCGTTCAAGGATGAGAGTGGAAAAGAAAGAAAGAGAGAAAATGTTGGAAGATACTTCTCGACGTCCCGTGGCTAGTGTCAACGTTTGACTTTACGAGGGAGCTGGTACCCCTCTCGTAGAAAAGAGCGAGTGAGAGAGAGAGAGAGAGAAAGGGCGAGAGGAGGAGCAGAAAGGAAGAAAGATCGCGTGGAGTGCAAGGCCTCTTTGCTGGGTTTCAACTACAATGGCCACCCGTCGTGTCGAGACCAGCCCCTTCGACTCCCGGATGAGTTAATGTTATCCTCCCGTTTCTCCTCATCTGCTCTCAACCGCAATCTCTGCACGCGTATACATAGTTGTCTTTCTATTAAATAGACGTCAATCAACGGGTGAGATTCCTGTCTTACTAAGCGATGAATTTCAGGGTGGGCCTCCCTCGCTTTTTTCAATAATTCCCTCTTTTTTGTCAACCTCTCGTCGTCAACATTAATCTTTCTGCCCTTTATTGATATGCATTGAAAAAATTATTATCTCTCTCACATATATTCAATCATTAATATACACGGTAATATTGAAAAATTTGTGCAAAATATTCGACTGCTTCATCTATTTTTTGTCACATTATTCATATTTTGTATTTTATACTTTTATTGTATTATAACGTAAAAATTTTCAAAATATTTTTTTACGCATAAAAATGAATAAAAATTTGTATCGAATAAAAAAAAGGCAAAAAACGTAAAAAATGTTTACAATGTGTATTGACATTTAAAAAGGCTCTACAACACATAATTTTTCTTTTAATTTTTCGCAGCAAACTCTTCAATTCTTCATTAAAGAAACTCTTATTCCATTTTTTAAAATAGGGTAAAATAAATGAAGGTTAATAAATGTTTTGTTGACATTTTTAGGTAAAATGAAAAAAAAAGAATAGTATCCAGCCGTTCCTCGTCGACATTAATTCTGGCTGTACGAACAATAACGTATGCACCATTATATGTACCCTTTCGACCCCTGTAAAACGAGTAGAATCTTTCCACAAGAATGCAGAATAATATCTCGTGCATGTCGCCTCTCTCCTCAGCACCGGAGATTTTTCCGAGCCCGGTAACTTGATCCTGTTATTCGCGCGACAGAATCCCGGTCTGGCGAACACGCTACGCGAGTCCTTTTTTTCCTCCCTTCTTCTTCGCCGCACTGTTTTCCATCCGGTCATAATATGCGTGAAGGAGATAGGAAGATCGAGATAAGTCGCCGGAGATCCTTGCGAGTTTCGTACTCCGGGACCGATCGGAAAGATTCAGGTAGGTGGAACACCGAACTGCCGAGTCGTAACGTTCGAAAAGTATAAGAATCCGCGGTGAGGAAGGAATGCGAGAGGAAGTTTTGGTCACAGCCCCAAAAAAATCTTTTCTCTTGTTTCAAAATACCGAGCACACTTTTTTTTTTATTTATAAATGTCAAAGTTGTGCTTGAAAAAAACTATACTTATAGAAGTTAACACTGATAAGAGCAATCATGATAATAAACTTTAGAATAAAGTGACGACTATGCTAACGACTAAAACGTTCGAAAAGTTCAAGAACCTGCGGCGAGGAAGGAATGCGAGAAGAAGTTTTGGTCACAGCCCCAAAAAAATCTTTTCTCTTGTTTCAAAATACCGAGCACACTTTTTTTATTTACAAATTTCAAAGTTGTGCTTGAAAAAAACTATACTTATAGAAGTTAACACTGATAAGGGCAATAATGATAAAAAATTTTAGAATAAAGTGACGACTATGCTAACGATCGAAAAGTATGTAAATTCTCGGTGAGGAAGAAATGCGAAAGAAAATTTTGGTCACAGCCACGAAAAAAATCTTTTCTCTTGTTTCAAAATACCGAGCAAAATTTTTTTATTTACAAATGTCAAAGTTGTGGTTGAAAAAAACTATATACTTATAGAAGTTAACACTGATGAGAGCAATCATAATAATAAATTTTAGAACAAAGTAATGAATGACTATGTTACTTATTTTAGAACTATAAAATTTTTATTTTAGAATTAAAGGTATTTTAGACGTAGATTAAAGAATCTAATAGTATTTATGAGGGGAGAGGATATAGTGGACACATGGTCTCAAAGTATATTCAGACCTTTTATAGTCACCATTTTATAATTAGATCTTCCCAATTTTTACTCAGGGCAATGCGCTACTTTTTAGCCTAAAATTCATTTTTGACTTCGTATTAACTTTCGGACGGGCGCATCAAAAAATTAGACGCCCAAGGGTACGTGAGGTCTTTTTGGATCCCATGTAATTTTTAAACTTTTACAAAAAATAGAATAGTCAAACTGTTTTTTTGCAGATAATTGTTATTTAACATGCTTTTAAATAAGTTTTGAATAAAAAAAATTCAATAGAAACGAAAAATATTTTTTTTATGTATTTTAAAAAACGGGACAATAAATTTCCATGGTAAAACGCGAATTCAAATTTTCTGAGGTCCAAAAAAACCCCGCACGTGCCCGTCCGGGTGTTAATGTATGAAAAATTCTTTAAAAAACAACTTACGTATCAAAAAGTAAATTATTTTACTTTGCATATTTTGAAAAATTGATTTTGTTATTCGACAGCTGCAAAAGACCTTTCTTATACAGAACAAGACAAAATGTTTGAGATTTTATTAACAGAAATCGTTTGCGAGCGCTCCCGAGAAGTTTGTGTAAAAAGAAGTCTAAAAAAGACGAGTCCTGGCGAGAAAGCTCGTCAATGTTCCATCAAGGCGTAAAGTGCATAAATATTAGCCCGAAGTCGAATCTCGGATGAAAAAGAGCGGGTGTCGTGTTGTCGCGCGAGCAAGAAAATCATCGCGTCCGGATGTGAGACGTACGTAGAAGTTTTTTCGTTTAAAGATGAGGTGTCGCCACCGTGGATCATTCGAGATCATCTGTATGCCGCGCGAGGACCGAGCGCGAGCTGGCGAGGAAAAAGTTCCGGAGGAGCAACAGCCGCGAGGATTCTCGGGATCCCTGGGGCAGCAACTGGAAGTCTGGAACGGTCCGCCAGGTGACGGCGGCGCCTCGCAGGACATCCATCTTCGGGATGCGCGAGAGAGGCTCCGAGCGGGCGTGCATCTTTCGCTCCCTCTCCGGTCCTTCGAGTCTATATACCTTGAGCAGCTTGCGCTCGTATGTGAGAGAGAGAAAGAGAGGCAAAAAGAAAGAGCAAGAAAGCCTCATCGAACAAAGAAGGAGAAGCGAAAGGACTCGTTGGAGAACCCTCGCGGTTATTTATTAGAGGTACTCGTTAAGGCCATCCTAGGCCTCCGATATCCCTTTCACGTTTCTCTTCCTCACTCTTTCTCTCTTTCTCTTTTCCTTCTTTCTCTCCCTCGCCGACTTATATGCCGGTCGGACGGACGTCGCGCACGAACGTCACTCGGGACTTTCTTCGCTTATCTCGCCGGTCACATTGTTTCAATCTCTGCCTTGCAGGATCTAGTCTTTCCGCTTGAGCAAGCTCCAAGAGTCTGCTCTATGCTCACTCCATCCAGCAAGATAAACGTCCCAATAATTGAACATGTTCCAAAATTCGATCTATATTCTCTTCACATTATTGTTTTAAATACATAATTGAACTTATATTCAACAAAAATAAACAAAAAAAAATTAATCAAGTTATATTATTTGAAGACTAGGATTATTGAGATAAATTTACTAATGTTTGTTTATGTTCGAGCCGAAACTAAGCCAATTACATTTGCGCAAAACTTATTAATAAATTTATATATTCAGGATCGTTATATTTTATATTTTCAGGCAATTCAACAGACTATTACATTCCGTTACAACCTCCTTGAAGCTGATTTTTTGTTTTAAAATATATAAAAAATAAATATGAAGTTGAAAAAACTCGCTTTAGATGTTTAACTATTGGGACGTTTATCTTATATACACGTTTTAGAGTCCTTCGAACTCAGAATTCTGTTTTCCCGCTCGGATCAGCGACCACGAGGCATCTCTTCCTTCTCCCATTCTTCCAGCCTGACGAGTTACTCATATACCGGCTCGGGCGAGGATTTTTCATCGAGATACGGGTCTGGGACATCTCGCGATCCCACTCTACCGATACGATCGGACACGCAGCCCGTGTGTCGACGCGTCGAGACGCGCCACGTATGAGAGCCTTTCGAAGGATAGGAAAATGAAAAAAAAAGGATTCACGTCCTCCAACGAGTCCCCGAAGATCGATCGAATCGCCATTTTTTTCCGACATTGACGATTTATATTCACTTGACAGCAATTTCCATGCATCGAGCAACGGATACGCGGAAGCCTGGATATCGAGTAGCATTGTTCAAGAAACAGACTCGAAGAACTTTTCTACCCAGCACTAAAGTCTCGGAACGAATGCCTATAGCCTCATTTTACTGATTCAATGCACTTTTTTAATTCTTGTTCTTGAAAAGACAATTTTTTTTTCAATTTTTACTCAGACTCGAAGTGTTTCAGAATAGAAATTTAAAAAAAAACAAGGAAATGAACATATGTTAAAGTAATTGCATCGTTGGATCGTTAAGTTTACATTTTCTTAACATTTTTCATAAACTTTCTTTAACTTTGTATGTCCATGTGTGTTAATTTTTAGGAGATTTCACTATACAGAAGTCGAGGTATTTATTGGTAAAAATCAATAAGAAGAGAAATTAGATTTTGATATTTTGTTCTTATAAAAGTATATTAAAAAAATGTAGTATCAAATTTGAAACCGTTTTACTGAATGGTTTCAGAGTTATCAAATTCCAAAGTTGTTGAAATTTAATATTGCTTCTTATGGAGAATTCATAAATTTTCACTGAATACAAATTTAAAAATATGAAATTCTTGTGAATTTTTTGCTATATATACGTTCGTAATAAATATTCATTTTGTATATACAATAATTTCAAGACATTTTACTAAAAAAATTTTTATTTAATTGTTTAAATAATAAAAACTGTTTAAATTATTGTTAAAATGTGCTCAAGTTGCTAAGATATATAAACTAAGACTCAAAAAATTGACAACTTTTTAGCAAAAACAAGAGACTGGATTTTACGAATTTAACGTTAAAAATTTACTTTTTGCTGGAATATTGTCTGTCTTATACATTCATAACTGTATACACAAAGAATCAAAAAAATGATTCAAATTAGACGTTCGAATATTAAGACGTTTTTAGCTTGGTTCACGAACTAATAGGATCTGAACCGTAAGATAACTTTTCCGAGTTCGATATTTTATACTGAACAAATAGATGCATCGAGGATGTTATCGAGGAGCATTGTTTCAAAAACAGACTCAAAGAGCTTTTCTACCGTTCACGATACATCTTGGAATGACGCTGGAACGAGCGTATAGCGGTGATAAACGGATTTCGAAATTTATTCGACGTTGAAATTTGATCGAAGGTATTCGACGAACGAGCAGATCTCTTTTTTCGCCGTTTCGGTACCTGAATTAATGGTCGTAATACACCCACGTGCATCTTCGAACGGAGACAATTTTTTTAATTGCCCGAACGTTATGCGTTTTACGACTGATAATAAAACAATGAATGGACATATCTCAGCATGACTCGTCCCGGGGGTCAAGAATATTTCCGGACGTTATTATCGCACCGATGTCGCGAGTGTCCGCCATCAAGATATATATCCGAACGTCCGAGGAGAAAATACCCAGCGAGAAGAGCTGGAAAAAATACGTATACCGGGACAGCCATAGAAATGCCTATGATTAAAAGACCCACAGGTGCAAATATGAAAATAAAAAAAAAACGTCTCACGAGTAAAAAAAAACAGAAAAAACAGAGGAGCGAGGAATGGCATCCTCCGAGAATCTGCTCGACCGTATGACTCGTTGGGCCCTTTACATTCCTGAATTTCGTGCAACGAGTAGTCAAGGTAACAATGATCAAACATCGAATCGACTCGAATTCACCTTACGGTCTATTTTCGATAATCTATATGTTTTTTTTAAATAAATATTTTACTTCGAAGCATCTAATTTTTTAGAAATATTTCTTAGATGAATAATAAATATAAATATTTCTTCTGACTTTATGGGAAATGTTCTTATTCAATAATTTTAGCCTGGAAATAATTTTAAAGACTCAAATCGTGCGTTTACCTTTCATGTTTTACTTTAAAAGTATAGAAATAAGCTCTGGCGTTAACACTTTATTATTGCATTCTTGTGCATGTTTATTCTAAATAAATAATGCATGTTTCCAAAAATGCATATATATATATAAGTGTCCAAAGTTAGATTGCATTTTTTAAAAGACGTTTTCGAATTAGGGTAATATTGGAGTAAGATTTGATCGTGTACGAGAGTGAGAGGAGTTGAATTTAATCAGCGAATGTTGGGAGCTCTCATCGGTCATGATCGTGATTTTCATGCGCGTTTTCGGGCGGGGAACTCGCGTGAGGAACTTTGGCATAAAATGAGCGAAGAGTCTTTTGGATTTAGAGGCGCCAGTGATAGTCTCACGGAGATTGGTCCTTATGACATTCAGAGGTTTCTTTTTCGGTATTATGGTTGCGGCGTCTGAGGCCGCGGGGGGCGCCGGCGCCGGCACGTAAACTTCTCTGCGTTATGGCAATCTCTCTTACTTTTTTCCTCTCTCCTCTTCACTCTTTCGGACTCTCGGCTCTTCCGCTCTTCCTCTTCTCTCGCTCGTACTCTTTTTTTCCTCGTGCAGTTTTTTCTCTTCCCCTCTCTTTTCTTCTTTTTTCCCCTCTTTGTCTCTTTCTTCCTCTTATACTATTGGCAACGAGTACATTCCTCCCACGCGTACAAGAGCTTTAAAAGGAAAGTTCACTGTCTTTTTCTCTTCATCCTTTTTTTCTGCTCTTCTCTTTCTTCCTTTTCGTTCTCTCTCCCTTTTTTCCTCTTACCATCTCTTCTTCCTCCACTTCTTCTTCTTCTTCTGTTTCTTCTTCTTACTCATGACGTTCTTCTTTCTCTCGTTCTTTATCTTTTTCTTCTTCGTCTTCTTCCCACGTCTAGCTTATCGAAGGATAAAACAAGCGTACCCTCCTCAAAAACTCCCATGGCTTTTGTTTCAAGCAATCCCAAAGGACCACGGCCTCGTGATAAATGGTCGCCCACGGTTCCTCACCAGCATCGTGCGTATTCATTTTTTTTATCTACCTTGTGTTCACCTCCGTTTCGGTGTACCACTACCGAACTTTCGATTTTGTTCGTTGTGTTTCTTATATACATTTTATATCAATATATTGATTCATTAATTTTCGTATAAAACTACTTAGTCCACGGAACGGCGTCGTAATCATAAAATGGCGTTTAGCCCGATTTTAAGGTTATGTGAAACACCCAATTTTTAGTGAATTTTCGGACAAATTCCACGCTCGTATTTTTCAAGCTAATTAATTGATATTTGAACATATGTTATGCAGTGTACACTATATATGCATGGCGTTCTTGGAATTTTAAAAAATAAAAAATAAAACAAAAGTAAAAAAATTTTATGTTCGTTTTTTAAAATTCCAAGAATGCCATTCACTAGTATAGGGTATACTGAATAATATTTTTAAAATTCAATTAATTTGCTTAAATGATCCGAGCATGGGATTTGTCTGAAAAATCACTCGAAATTATTGGGTGTTTCACATCACCTTAAGGTCATGCTGATATGAGTGTTATTAGACAAAAATCTTTTTAAAAAATTTATATTTTCGAGTTAATAAAACTTTACCGAAAGGCAAAAAAACTTGTATAGGTCATCGATCATCTGAATGAGTTATTTAATTTAAAAATATGCAATTTTAACATGGGCTCTTACGGCGGAATGTTCAAGATATTTCTCGAATAGAATTTAAAATAAAATTGATAATTAGACAACTAAGAAAAGTCTTCATAAACTTTTTCATGAATTTCCAATGATTCACATGAAGTCATAAAAAACGTTGGTTCTATTGAGGTATATAATTTTCGAAATATTTGCAATTAATGATGATTTTCCTATGCTTAACCTAAAAAAACTTTTTTCACGTACTCTCTTTAATTATTCAAAATATTTAAGAATCAAATGCCTAGAATTATAAAATCTCCTGCATAGTTCTATTTTACTATATAGAGAACAAAACTGTAGAGTACCTGATGTAGTGCAAAATAGGAGGCATATATTGATCGATTTTTCTCAAATACGCTTTTATGGCAGTGAAAAAGGACATTTATATTTCATTTTTGGTGCAGTTATTTTTTTGTAGTGTAATCGAAATAGTGACCAGTACAAAAAAATAGTAGCGTTAGATAATAAAATAGCGTTCTTAAGTGCTCATTTAAAAATTTGAGCTATTCTTGGTAGGAATAAGAAAAATGGTGAGAACCTGTTAAAAAAATCTGGTAAAGTCGTCGATCGTGTAAAATGGCGTCCCGGTGACACACGCGCGTTCTTCCACCAAACACGTATACGTATCCCAGAAAAGTGAAGGTTATAGATCGTGAGATCGCTCGACCGTGCGCCACACAGGTTAGATCTCGGGTAGCTGCCTCGTCGTGGAGAATCTCGAAAATCTTATCTCACCGGCCGACGGCGACTTCGCCACGGGAGATCGCTCCTTTTTGACCGGACAGAACTTTCTTCGTTGTTACCACGACGTACAGGCTCCTTCACGCCAAAAAAATGTCTACCTTTTTTCAATTATTTCGCAATCAAATTATAAAAAAAAGAAAAATTCTCAATTATTTGACATTTTTCTGCAAATTTTTATGAATTCCGAGCAAACTTTTCAAAAATTTAACCAAATGTTATTCTTTGTTACAACTGCGACATACAAGCTTTTTCTAGGTGAAAAAAAATTTCCAATTTTTCCAAACATTTTGGGGTATATTTATAGAATTAAAAAGGAAACAAATTTTATTTGGTACTTTTAAACAAATTTTTAAGAATTTTTAACACGTTTCAAAAATTGCCGCAATTTTCTTGATTCTAGGATAATTTTCGAAAATTTGTCTCATTCGAAATTAGGACGAAGCGAAGTACACAACGTAAGCATTCGTCTTCCGTTCTTTGTCACTCACGTCGTTCCTCCGTAATTTTCAAGATTTTACGAGTTAACGCGACGTGGGAAGATTCGAAATAATACTCTTCCAGACATATTTCTTTTTTTTTTATTTTAAAAATTCCAGGAAATCTGATAGAGCGATATTTCTCGAATTTATGATCGTCGACTCGAGTGGATTATCCATTAGAAATCAATTCACAAAAATCCGATTGAGGCGAAAAATAATACGCCTGAAATATCACGAGTCTCGTACCGTTGCGTCAGTATCTTTTCTGTAAGGACCGCTAAGAGACCACGAGATCTGTCGTGTCCCCATAATTCTCCCACACGTGACCGCAGCTCGTGTGCGAAGTTAACTGAAATCTTTTTTTCTCCCATGAAATGATGTATGTTACTTTGTATACCGAGATTTTCAGGGACCAAAATATATGGTTGCCCGTTAACTAAGTGCATATTAATGTCCTAAATATTTCGAAATAGCTATAAGAAATTTTATAATCTGACGTGCAACAAAATGTTCCAAAAATTAGTAAACAATTTTTAGCGAAAACCTAAAAAAATTATTATTCAATTTCTCGTAATTTAAACATTTTTTTGAAAGAGTGATTGCTGAGTACTCTGTATGAATGACATATCAAGAATTTGTACGTTTGCACATCACATATAAAAATTAATAGAACTATTCTGATAAAGTTGCAAAAAGTGTACAACAATTATTGCTCTAATAAATATTCATTGATTTCAGTTTGAGTATTAGAATCCATTATTAGAACTTTTTCATGTCATGATCTGATTCGATCGATTAAAAATTAGTAAATTCAATGAGCTGTGTCACTTAAGATAAATTTTAATTTAGTAACGATTAAAACAAGAGAATAATATGTTTGTAAAGCAATCAGAGATTGGGCGCTATACGAGATTGGAAAATATTTTTGAGAGAGATGGACATTTTCGATGAAAGTAAGGCAGTCAGAAGAGTGGAATAAATTTCGAATATTCGTATTTAATATCGAGGATCCTGATTTATAAAAGTTTTTATCGTGAGCGGGCGCGGTCCGGCGGTGTATCGGCGTAGGCCAGTTTCGATCGGTCAATATATCTAATGCGGGGAGACCTATATTATGCATTTGCTAAAACGGGTTTGTTTCGAGAGCGGGCGCCTGTGTTTGTGATCTCGCCGTACACATCGCGGCCAGCAAAATTCGCATGTGGGTGTGTGCGTCAGGATTCGCTTTCGTTTTCTTCTCTTTTTCTCTCTTCCTTTTTTTCCAAGCGTGTGTGTATTTTCTTGGGGAGGTATAATTGAATGTTTTGTATAATTAACCTGCGCCATAACTCAAGGTACGTCGCGTCTCCAGCCGCGGGCAGACCTCCCTCCTTCACCACGCATACGCCACTGCGCTCTCTCTCTCTCTCTTGCTCTTTCTTCCACTCTCCTTCGCCTCCTCTCTCCTTCTTTTCTCGATGAGATCCTCCTTTCCATCTTTCCCCTTTTCCAACCACTATAATCCCCGGGCTATTTGGATATTCACAGACACGCGTTCGCAATTTATCCACCGGTTAATAATTTTTCTTTTATCAGTCCTTTTGTTTCACTTTTTTGCACGCCGTACAAGAAACAAAAGGGCTCCGAACCCAATTTTTCTTTAATTACCTATTATTCTTTTTTCGTTTATTTCTTTTTCGTTTGGTAGAATTTTTATTTTTCAACTGTTTTTTTTTATTGGATGCGATTTTTAATGAAACGTGAAATCAGTGAAAAATTGGGGGAACAGAGATGAAATATTGCTGGAAACCGGCACGCAAAAATCGTAAAAAATTCTCACAATCAGATGTTATTCGGAGCTGCCCGCACATTTTCCCTAAATGACCGTTTAAATGGCTATATTTCAGATTTTAGGGCGCGAGCGAACGAGCGAGGGAGGCCAGCGCGACCTGTCAGAAGATCATACCCATGTCAAAATAATCGCTAAATTATATGAGTATACGAGCTCTCTGAAAGTAACACGAAAGAAATTCGAGTTGAGTTCAAAAATTCTACTCGCTTGGGCCTCTAACTTTATTTTTCTCGAGACCGGGGCCTTGTCCTATCTCCGCGGAGACATCTCCGGCTTGATGAACCTTGACAACCGTCCCCGCCGACAACCATATCCTGGTTTTTCCTCGTTAACACTCTCTTGAAAATGTATTTTTAATAAGAAAGACATTCGTTTGATAGACGTTGTTTAATTGATTTCTCAAAGATTGTAAAAATATCGCGGATAAAAATAAAAACTAAAATATAAAAATTGAAAAAAAGTTTTTGTTGTTGACAATTAAGGTAGTTCTATCAAAAAATCGTTTTCGTAGGATTTTGTTAAAAATTTGTAGAAACCTTTTTTGATACAATATGCAATTGTATATTAAATTTTAAGACGTTTCACTATACATGAAACTTGAGATATTTATTGTTAAAAATCACTGTTTTCTGATGCAGTCTCCCATAAGAGCACGTGTTAATTATTGCGATCTTCAACTCTAAATATCCCGACTTCTGGGTAGTGGAACTGGTTGAAATTTTGCACAACTCTTTATTGTACTTCATAGAAGTTTTCTTTAGTTTTATTTTAATCCTAAGATTATTATTTTTTTCCTAATTTTTCTACATACATAACAAGTACAGGTTACCTGGAATGATATTGAATTTTTTATATTTTGTTCTTGAAACAATTTGCAACAACTTTTCTTAATAAACTTAAGCTCAAAAACCACAAGGTATGGAGATAAATAAATTGGTATAAAACTTTTGATTTGACTCTATACCGATAATAGAACTACCTTAAGTCAATCATTCTGTTAAAATATAAAAAGGAATTGACAAGGGAATTGTTTCTTTACAGTTTATATCAAACGTTAGTGTTTAAAAAAGAATTCACCTATACCAAAACAAAAACTTTGGATAAAAAAATATATTTTATATACACAGTTTATTTTATTTCAGGATATTAATATTATTTTCCAATTAATAGATCGAATTTTTTGTCATCGATTGATCATTTTCTGGATTATGTTTCGAAAACTGTCGTAAAAATTCTCGTCACTGTACTTGATAAATATCAGATATATAGTAAAACCCAACCAACAAATTGACGAATATTATAAAAAATAAATTTAAAAAATATGGAACATAAACAAAATCTGTTTCTTATAAACCTTTTTAAACTCAAACTATAATAGATGGCCATCAGGTTTATCTATCAACATTCATATGTTAGTACAAGGGGTGAACATCCTCCAGAATTTTCACAAAAAAAATCCAAAAAATATACCCAAAACTACAGAGTGTAATTCGACAAACAAAATATTAAAATGTGTGTAAGCAAAACAAAGAAATGTATACAAAACCATATCCATAAAATCGACAAAAAAGGATGATTTAAAAGTAGGAGAAGGAAAGTATAAGTGCACTGAGGTGAAAAGTGCAGAGAGAACAGAGAGGAGTGAGTTGAGTGGTGAGGTGAGGAGGGGATGAGAAAAAGAGAAAGAGAGAGAGCGAAAGAGCGGAGAAAAGAGGGCGCTACTTACGCCGTCAGCGATAATGACGGGTTGCGGGCTCGGGCTGTTTGCTTAGCGAGGAGATTAGTGAATGAATCCACAGGTGGGCGCCATCCGTCACACACAACCACCGAGGCCGCATTTTGTGTACGTACACCGAGCCAAATGGCAGTATGGGCCAACGGTATGCCCCGCCTATAATTCTCCGATCTATCGTGACGCCGTGCTATTCCGCACTGTGAAATATACTGCATTTCTTCATGCATATCTCTCTGTATATTTATACCATATAATGTGTTATATTATCTCATCTTCCCTGTAGGTCCGTACGTAAATCTTTCTCAGCTCTACTTCCACTTTCTTTCCACTCGAGTCTCCGCACTATACCCACCGATCCGCGAATTTTCTCCGTCCTCTTATAATTTTTCAATCTCATCATTTTTCGCGATTCATATATTGCGTCTCGGTACAATAGTACGAGGTTAACAGTGAAATAAAAAATTTGTTGAAGCAATTGAATATGTATTTAGTTGATATGCGAATTTGGTCCATATTCAACACTAACGAGTTGAATGCAATTGATTGTCTATTTAGTGAAATTGTATACATTGAGATAAAAATTTAAGGACGTATATGGGACACAGACGATTCCAGCGAAAAGTTCATTCTTGACGTTAAATTCGTAAAACTTTAACTCAAAAGTTGCCAATTTTTTTGTGATTTAGTTTGACTATCAATTACAGCAACTAGAGCATATTTTAACAATAGATTGAACATTTTTTATTATTTAAACAATTAAAATAAAAATGTTTTAGTATAACGTTTAGAAATTTTTTGTCTATACTAATTTTTTATCTTTTTTGTCTATATAATATGTGTATCAATGTAGAACTTATTAATAAAAAATGTTAATTATAGTAATTGTTATATAACTAAATATATTTTTAGATCATGACTATTTATTTTGGGTATCAGAAACAGTATTATATTTGGACATATAATATTTAATTATATTCTAAAAATATTCTTGGTTCTAAAACAATCAGCATAGTTATCACTTTATAGTAAAATCTATTTATCACGATTTCTCTCGGTGTATTTTTTTAAATTTCAGTTGTATAGCTTACAATATTTATAAATAGAAAAATTCTAATAAATTATTTGAAAGAAGTTCAATAATCGATAAAGTCACTTTTGTTTGATTTATTAGTGCATTTCAAAGCAATAATGAAGATGTGTGAAGAAAAGAGTTACGAAAAACAAAAACAAATACTTTTTTGTAATCAGTAACTTGGGGGATAACGTGGCAGAAAATTTAGTCGACCGGACAATATCCATCATCGCCCCCGTTTCGGGGATTAATAGCGGCTCACGCCTCGTGAAATAGTCGAAACTCTGATCCATCGACTACGCCCATAAGACCCAAAGTCTTTAAAAGGGAACGAGCCACGAATAAATCACGAGGCTAAAACTTCTCGAAGGCACGGATTTTGCTCATTTAGAAATCCACTTCTGTCCGTAGGTATATTCATATACGTTTCTAGACAAAATCGTTAATTTGGACTCGTCAATATAATTATGTTGTCGAAGATCATCGTCACTGGATTATTCTGACACGAATATGTCATTGATGATACGTTTCATTCTAATGTCAAATGGCGTTTCAAAAAAACCTTATACAGAATGTAAGCATTCATGCAATTCCTATCACTAAATATTTGTCATTAATTTTTGTAAAGTTTAAGGACAAATTGAAGAAAAAGTCCCTGACAATAATGAGTTTTTTACGATTGATTTTTTAGATTTAGACTTTTAATTTCTATCTTTAATTCGTTAATTATTCATCATAATAATTAATAAATGGTGAGAATTACGAGCTTTGTCAATAAATTTTGCAAGACAACAATATTTTTCTATATATCCAAAAGAAAATAATTTTTTAATTTTATATTAAATTCTTTCAGTTACTCAGTTACTTTTTTTCATAAATAATACAAAGTCTAAATAGGGATTAATGTGCTTAATTTTTTTAGCTATATAGTAACTCAGCTTTTTTAAATTTATATTAAAATGAGCAACAACGCGGCAGCTTTTTTGACATGTTGGAATTGATATTTTGCTGTTCTTCTAGGCGCCTATTTCATACAACTTCGCATAATGCGCTCCATTCCGATTAATTGATTAGAGGTTTCATCACTTTTTAAATTTAGGATACATCCGCACCGACATTTTTTAAAAGTATTTTGAAACGATATTATAAATTTCAAAAACTAAACTACTCACTTTTCGTATAATAGAAAATTTCACTGGAACTGACACTCAATTGAACTTGTCAAATCACCCCGAAATGATTTTCGGTAACGAACTACCTGCCAAGACCCGACACGTCTTACCCCGACACTTTATACCGGCATACTGATTCAAAATTCAGTCGAAAATCCGAATTATTACCGTGTTTGGTTTTTCCCTCGACCTTTACGAATTACCACGGATAAACAATAATCGAGGTATTCTTGGAAATTTGGAATTATTTCCTCGTTACGCTCGACGAATTTTCTCTCTCTTTTTTTAATGTTTACGATCCCCAAACTGTTCAGGTATATTTATCCAGGTATATTTGGTATAAATAATAGAAAATTGTGTTGCAAATTTTTCTCGCATTATTACACGTAAAAGTTAAGTTATAATAAAAGTGAGCCGAGAAAATATAGCGTGTTCAAGGTCCTCTAGCCTGATTTTTTCGAGAATCGAAAATAGGAACATCTCAAAATTTCAAGTGGTGATATCTTTTTGTTTCCTGGACGAAATCAACTTTAGAATGGGTAATTCCTGAAAATGTTTGCAAGTCGAAATTAATGATTTTGACATCAAGGTCATTATTTCCAAAGCAGCGCAAGTTGAATTTTTTTAAAATGAATGTAGAAATTATAACCAAAAGTTAATACGCTTCGCATAATGCGCTCTATTCCGATGAAATGGTTAGAGGCCTCATGTCTTTTTGAATATAGGATTCAATGGTTTTAAATTATACTTCAAAAAATATTGATAGTGTAAATAATAAGTTGTATTTGCAATAATTAAATACTCTAAAGTAATTTGGAGTGCATGTTGGTGCGAAATATGCGAATGCACATTTATCCGGCGCAGGAAAGTCTATACAGTGAAAAAAGGGTTGGCGAAGAAAGGAAGCGAAAAAACGATCGGCGGACCACCGGAGTAATGTCCGCGCTAATAGCAGTGATTACGCGTTAGCTCGTTGGAAGTGGTTGAAGAAAACACGCCCGGTTCACTTTCGAGGGTCCGGGTACGGGTATGAGTGTGCCCGGCAGCCGAGCCACTCTCGAAATCGAGCCCTCTCCAGCCATCAATTGATGGATGTTTGCAGAACCAACGACTATCCCCTCTCTCTCCTTTTATCTCTTTCCCTTCCTCTTTCTTAGTGTTGGTGCACTGATCCGAGAGAGCCCCCGAGGTCACTCTCGAGAGCTACTTTAACAGTCATCGAGCCCAACAAGATCCAAAATTCGAAAATAAAATCAATTTTTTAGAACAGACGGAAAAATAAGTTTTATCAATGTGTTTTTAAAGTTAAGTTTAATATTCATTTACGATTTTTTAAAGTGCATTATTCACTGCTATTATAGAGAATGCTAAAATAAAGCCTAAAATTAATGTTGTTTTTTAAGCATTAAGTAATATTAACTATTAGATTTTAAGAATGAATGAATGAATGAGTGAGTGAGTATATTTTCATGCCTTTGGCAATGCCGCAGGAAAAATTACATAATAAAGTAATACAAAATAATAATACATAAAAATAATAATAATTACATAATAATGTTTCAAATAAAATTATAAAGAAAATCAAAGCGTGCCAAAAATGAATGGTATTAAGGGCAAATGAGAAAGAATATAGTTATGAAAAATGACAATTTTCACCAATAAATGTTGGAAATGTATGTATGGTTGATCCTTGAAATAAATTAATCGAAACGTGTACATATTTACGTCAAAAAAGACTTTTCCAAACTTCAACAGAACCTTGAATAAAATATATTTTGATAGGAATACCTCAACAATTAATCGAGTTCAAGAAGATCCTGATTGATAAAAATTAATAAGGAAACAGGAATTTGCACAACGTAAGAATAATTAAACCGCGAGACCAATACCTTTTTTTTCATTTCGCTATAAAAAGATTGTAAAAGAATTCTTTGGAATTTATATTTTTTAGATAACATACTCGGACGTCATTTCCATTCGAATATTTCTTTCCTCATTGGCGAGCAGACACGGAAGGAAAGCATGGATGTTTGCGTGTACGCGATAAAAGTGACATTGAGGTTATTTATTATCTTTCTCTCGCTCGCAGGAAAAATAATACTGCGACGGGGAGGACGAGAAAGAAAGAGAGAGAGAGAAAGTGGTGAGATGAAGAAAGATAAAAACGTCATCGGTAGGAAAGCAGCCTCGTTTACATACGTGAATTTCGTTTTTTACTCATTCATTTATTTTTCTCGAGGACTGTTCTTCGAGTACGAGGTAATTACAGTTGCGTTATTATAACGTCACCGGCAATACATCAGGAGATACAGCGTGCGTCATAAAGCATCCGCGTGCATTTAAATAGGCGTTGAGAACAGGTAAGAGAGAGAGAGAGAAAGAGAAAGAGCGAAGCAAGCGGACTGGCAAGCCAGTGGGAGAAAAGAGAGAAATTACGAAGCAAAGAGAAAAGGAAAGTCGAGATAACTCGCCGCCACGCATTCCCGCCCCTCTGTCAATCAGACATACTCTTTCGTTACTTTAAAACAACACTTGCCTTTTTGCATCCACCTTCTCGCCTGTCGTTTATTCAATATCAATTACTGCGAAATAACCTGACAAGTGTTGCACCAAAGAGATAAAAACAAAACGGTGAGTGCGCGATCAATCATTTATCCGACAGCTCTTCTTTTCCCGTTGAAAATAATATTTTGTCCGGAAATAAAAGTAACTGCTCCATTCGCTATTTCTTTTTTTTTTCGTCATCGATTTTTTTGTCAACGGGTAGTTATTAAGGAATGATGTCTTGTAACTATAGTGGTTGAAAAGTGATTCCTGTATCATATCTTACTGAAATTCATCAATTCGAAAGTTTGTATTTTTGTTTGCTTTTATTTGCGGTGGACTCTTACGCTGTTAAAGGATTGAATTGATTTTGATGAAATTTAGTCCGTGTGAAATATCTTACCTGGATTGACGGTGAAGCATTTTTTCGGTATCAAATTTTTATATAAGAATTACTGCTTTTTTCGCACTGTTGTAACAGTTGAAAAATTACAGTTTGGAAAAATTGCAAGATTTTTCATATAAAATATAATAACTTTATAATTACAAGAGGCCCGAAAAACAGCACTCTCGTACAATAAAAAACGTGGCAAGTATATTTACAGATGCGTAATTGATGAGGAAAAAAATGATGAAAAATTCTTTGGGACAGCAATTTGCCGAGTTTAATGGAAGTTTTTGTTATTACAGTTTTTGTTGTTACTTGCCGAGTTTTTTAAAAATTGCTGTCCCAAAGAATTTTACATCAATTTTTCCTCAATAAATACGCAATTTATAAATGTATTTTCCTCGTTTTTTATAGTACGAGAGTGTTGGGACCATTTGATTTATTTTTAAATTATACAGTTTTAAATTGTCAAAAAAAATGTCACGTCTTGTCAATCGTTGTACCTACATACATAGATTGTATGTTTGGAATAATTAACTTTCGGCGGTAATGGTTGCAAAGAAAACAAATAATCGAACTTTTTTTTTTGATAAAACCGAAACTTCAGCATCTAATTATTAATGATGCGTAAATCGTGAGGAATTGACTTATTTTATATTAGAAGGAGGAAAAAAATGAAAATACAGGTCTTAAACGAATTTTTCCCAACCCCATAATCAATTTAATATTAGTTATTGAAAATTTGAAACTATCAAAATCTGTCAAAATTCCTCGATTTGGAGATAATAATATAAGAGTCGCGACTGTTCTCGGCTGAAAATGTACTTGCCTCGAGTCACTGGCGCGAGTCTTGGTTATCAAAACAGCTACTTTGTTTTATATGAAAACTCCTATGTATATTTTTCCAATAAATATATTTTTTTTCTGCAAAAAGTAACATTTTCTTTAAAAATGAGCATAATAATAATATTTTTTTACATTATTCTTATGCCCAATAAAGTAAAAAAGTTCAGCTACTTTTTTGAGTCACAAATAACGCGCAAGCCTCCTCAATCGAAATAATGAATATTCTGTGATCACGTTCAATTGAAAATGAACGGTCGAATATTTATTTATAATCGATTATAACCTATAAATAAATACATGAATAAAAAAGGCAGTTTGCATTCGTGGGCACACATAATGTAAAAGAGAATTGTGTAAACTATAAATCACGATAAATACATTTACCGGAGCCATTATACGAGAGAGGAGGAAAAAAACAAACTCGAGAGAGAGAGAGAGAAAAAGGATGAATCTTTCTCCCGAGGCCGTGGATACGCGGCGAGAGGAAATTTTCTCTCCGGGATATGCATTTTACCTCACACCGAGCGAGAAAGGGCGGGATACGGGCATAAAACTGCTTCTCTCCTCGTTGAGATTTTGCTAACCGCGCATGTGCATTACGATCGCTTAGGTCTCGGCCGGAGTATCGGGTGATCAATCGCTCTGAAAATTCTGCGAAAGCCCGTACGCGAAACGAGCCGCCGCGAGATCGTGGGTGCAGATCCACATATCGGACGTCACGTGGCGCTAATTTTTTTTACCCTCGTTTTGCTTGGTGCTCCGACAGCTCGTACAGAACACTCATTTCGACCAGGTGCATTTTTAAGAACGTCCAGAATCCTCGAGTGACCAAAAAAAAATTAAAATCGAATTTTTTAATTCGATCGCACAGACCTTCTTCAAAAGTTATATTAAAACGTGGATTCAATTCTACGAAGCTTTACAATCGAGAAGAGTCAAATTCTGAATTGAATTTTTTTTTTCATTTTTTTTAAAGTTTTATATGGTTTGACACGATTTCATTTTACGAAGCTTTACATTCGAGGAAAGTCAAGATATGAATTTTTTTTCATTTTTTGTAAAATTTTATATGGTTTGACGCGATTTAATTTTACGAAGCCTTATACAATCGAGAAAAGTCAAAATATGAATTGAATTTTTTTTCTTCATTTTTTGTACAATTTTCATGGTACGATACGAATGCACCCAATCTTTAAATGAGCGACTGTCATATCATCGTAATGCTCTGGTAAGAATAATGATGAATTTATCTATCATATTTACTAAATATAAAGCCCATTAAAATGAATAAATTCTTACCTTATCAAAAAAAAAATAGTTTAGTTGCCACAATTTCAAATTTTATATAAGAAAATGCACAAATTTCGGATAACCAGTTAAAAATACCGGAAAAATGAATAATTGGCGAATGTATGGCTCGTTTGGTGGAAGGAAAACTGGAAATTAGGAGCATCGAGTGTCAACGAGCTGATAATTGGGTGATCAATTAGAAGTTTTCTACTCGGATATAATCGAGGGGAGAAAAAGTTGGAAATATATTAATAAAAGGCTGAGAATGTGGAGTGAAGGATCCGAGGTGGGACGAAAAGAGCGGAGAAGAGTCGAAGGAGTGTTCGTGCGGTGAGGTATAGGGCCCTGCGGGAGGCTCATAATTGCCGACCCTGAAGATCAGTCGACGGGGCCCCCATGGGGCCTTTTATACCATATGTATACCTCTGTTTGTTTTATTCCTCGGTTATACAAACCTGAGCGAGATCTACGACCGATATATGATAATCGTTTCCCTGACTAGATTCTTGCTCGTCTCTATCTTTCTCTCTTTTTCTCTCTCCCTCTCTCGAGTCTTCTATCCTCTATGCCTCGTCGTTCCTTTTCACCGAATGATCTTGTCAGTGGCGCTTCGAAACCTTACCGTTCTTCCTGTCCAGGGATTCCAGAGCTTTCGCCTTAACGAGGCTAAGATAGAATACTGCGGAAATTATTTATCCTCGCATAGACCATAGTTACCATTTCTTGATTTAATCGCGAAACTTTACGTCCAATATACGTCCTACATTATTTTTCAAATAAAATTCACTTCTCCCGACAATTTTCCATCCGTGCAAAAAACTCGACGGTTTAACATTCTTTTACGATTCGTGCAAAAATGTATGAAAAGTACACACAATAATGAGGCATATGTGCAAAGCTTGGGATGTTTATCTTGAGATAAACATGCCAATTAATACACTGTAATTAACGAAAGAATAAAAATATCGTTCATTTGGGAAAGTTCTTGTTCAAGCAGTTTTCTTCTTTGACGTTCGAAAACTTGACAAGAAATATTTTATCTATAACAAATTATGACCTTGAATATTTTAGCTATTAATTAAGGTGAGAATAATATGTAAAAGTAAATGAATAAATATAATGAAGATAACAAAATATGTATAAATAAGAAAAATTGTGATATCAAGATAATTAATGGGAAAAAAATTAATGACATTTTTCTTCATTCGTAAATCTATAACATTTTATCTCTAATGAATTATGAACTCGAATATTCTATGTAAAAAAATTAAAGTGAGAATAATATGTAAAAATAAATGAATAAATATAATAAAGATTACAAAAAATGTATAAATAAAAAGTGTGATATCGAGATAATTAATGGGAAAAAAATTAATGAAATTTTTCTTCATTCGTAAATCCATCAATGGCATTGAAATATTTTCTAATCCAGAAATGATTTTGCTTCGGTCTAGTATTAATGTTCGTAGCGAGAACGAGAGAAAACCAGTCGAGTAGCTTGTTCGAGCAGGCTGGAAGCTCTCGTCACGTCTCATCACTTATGGATCACATTCGTTCGTTAATTTAAAACTTCTCCCGATTTACGTTCCTGATTGATATTCCCTCGTTATTTACCCCCACGACGGAGATCGGTTTCAACGAGAATGGAATGGAAAATCTCACATCTCGATAAAATCATTTCTTTCGAAATCTTTTATGAATTGCCTCTTCACACGAGACGAGTCGTTTTGAAAAATTGGAGTCGCGAGTCACGAAGTTCTTCGAAAAAAATAAAAATAAAAAAACGCGGATTGGAAAATAGGGGATACGTAACTTCGCATTTTCAAGGGGTTTAAAATCGAGAAATGACAAAAATCGTTATCACAGATCTGAAACGAAAATCAGTCGTCACTTACCTCGCTGTCGATTTTTTTGAATTCGGGATCGTCCTCGTCGACCTCGAAGTAGAGCTCGGTCGAGGTGATGGAAATTATTCCGGGCGCGACGATTCCAGGTGCAATTATTTTTCCTTTGGTGCTAATATTGACAGGTCCTGTTGAAAGAATTTTCAAAAAATTTTAAATAACTCTGAAAGAGTTTTTCAATACACTTTAGAAATAAAATACTTTAGAATTGTTTAAAATAATTAAAAAATAAAAATAAAAATTTAGATGTAACAACGTGAAAAAAATTACAAAAAAAAAATGTTTAACTAACCAGTGAGATCGTTATCGAAGTCACGATCGTCCGGAAGAACTTCGCTGTCGTCCATAAGATCGGCGGACTGGAGTTGCTGCTGATGGGCTCGGGAGGCGGCGAGATGGGCGTGAAATTCTTCTCGCGCTTGTAGAATCGCATCTTCCGGCGCCCCGTGCTCGAGCGCCGCTTTCAGGGTCGCTTCCGGATGACTCGAGCCAAGGGGATTATGAACGAAACGCTTTCGTCTACGTGCATCATCCTCCCAGGCATCGAGCTTCCAGTATTCCGCCAGTCTGCACATTATTTAGTGATTTTGTTAATTGTTTAAATATTTTTTTCTTTTTTTTTATTGTTTCTCTTTATCCATTTATTTATTTTTTATTGTTTTAGTAATTTTATCAGAACGAGACTCATAGTTCAGAGCTTCAACTAATTTTATTGCGTTTTAAGAATTTATGGGATAAACAATCCCAGCAAAATATTAATTCTTGATGTTAAATTGGTAAAACCCAGACTCTGGCTTTTTTATTGTTTTAATTTTTTAAATATTTTATCGTTTAAACAATTAAATGAAAAAAAATTTTTTTAACGTTTCTAAATTACTGTCTATACCAAATAAACACTCTATGTACTACTAGACTTTTTTTTTAATTCAAAAGAATCAAGCTATTCTTAAATTTTTATACAGTGAAAATTTATGAATTCTCCATAAGCAACAGTGTTAAATTTCAACACCTCTGGAGTTTTATAACTATTAAACCGTTAATTAAAATAATTTCAAATTTGTCATAATAATTTTTCATACGCTTAAAAATAAATATCAAAAATTTATCAAATTCTAATATTTTTAAAAATATCAAAAAAAAAATTAACTCGAGGAAAGCTAATTGTAAGTGTATGTTGTAGTGGCTCACAGTGAACATGAATTTTTAAACCATGTTTATAGTCAAAATAAATTTCTATTTAAAAATTCTTATATTTAATAATTTTTTTCCCAATTATTATAAGTTTCTCCGTTACATGAATTCCAGGAATTCATTTTTGAAAACTGCATGACAGTACACAAGGTTGCTGCTTAAAAAAAAACTTAATTATTTTTAGACTCACTTGGCTGCCATTGGGTCCATATAGCCCCAAGCTCCATGCTTATTTGATAGGATATTCCGGATTTTTTCCATTAGTCTGCTTGCTATGACGTTATCGCGCCTTCGTGCTGCGGTTATCAGATGGTCGCACATGCGTTCTTCTTCTCTGCGATCCAGAAGACTTTGGGCACATTGGGACTGAAGTAATAACATTTTTTATCGTAATAAGTTTCAATAAAACACCAGGAAGCTAGATTTAAAATCGCAGCATTATACAAATTTTACCTCGAAATCTGCGTGCTTAAGAACGTCATCGGCTCGCATTCTATTCAGGATGAATTCCGCTTCATTCGCGACCCGGACAATGTGATCCTTCATCGCGTGAGACAATAATCTACCAAAAAAAATTTCGTGTTGACATAATTTTAAAGAATCAATAAGCTCTTTCGTTAATTTCAATTTTTAATAAATTCGATAAAAGGTTTATTTGTAGTTAATGTTTTTTTAAAGTAGTTATTTCAGGAATTCAAAGCGAACATTTGATTTTTAGAACTGAAAACGACGAAATTTTTTTTTTAATAAATAAACATTCTTTAATATTGTATGGAAATCCATGCTAAATATTGTGAGGTTTCACAGGGTATAGAAGTTGAAATATTTATTGTTGAAAATTGCAATATTTAACAAGTGCTCTCATGGCGAAGTACCGAAAATTGTGATTTTTACGAATATAGATAAAAAAAATTGGAACACACGTGCATATTGGGTCCAAGAACGTCTATGCAATTTTTTGTCAAAATCTTGTCAAAAATATTTGAGCCCACAACAACCTTAAATTGTTGAATTTAAAAATAATTTGATGGAAAACGTCTTTACCTTCCCTCATTGATGAGTTCTATGAAAGCGAGCCCAGCGTGTTTCTGCAGCGAGTTTTGCCATTCCTGAGAGCAGAGGAGCATCACGAGCTCCACGACGGAATTGCTGCTCTTGAAGGTCGTCAAACCTTGAAGCGGAAAAGCAAGAGTATCGAAAATGCATTATCGAATGAAAATTTTAGTCTCGAAAGAAAATTCATAGAAAGGAGCTTGAGACTCGCCGTTTTATTCTCACTTCTCGATCGAGGATATAAATAGAAACGCGTAATCGCGAGAGGTAGCGCCAACACGCATTTTCAGAGACGCGGATTGAATTTTTTTCAGATAACGAGAGAATCGCTCGACGCATACTGATTCGAAAAATTCACATTGAATATGAATTTGCTGAAGGGATCGTTGCATCGCGCCATTTTTGCACGAAAACAAAGTTTACGCGACGATTACCATAAATAAAGATTCAATTTATCGATATCTTTTGCATACAGGCATTTTTCTCATTATACTTTTTTACGTCATTTTTTAAGCAATTTTTTCAAATAACATTTTTCACATGTATGCTTTTTACTTAACATTTTTTTAAAATAATGCATCTTTGTACAATTTTTTAGGAAAAAAACTGTGTAAAATTTTTAAATATAATTTATATGTATAAAAAATTATCATAAAAGTTTTTTTCTATAATTTTAGTTATATAGTTTTTTAGCATCTATGATAAACATGTTTTTATAGTGTGAAGTCCTTTTGTATAGTTATTTCATATCTTTCTTATGCAAGTTTAATATATCGGACGTGTGAAATTTCTTTAAATAAAAAATAAATAATATTTCATATATATGTATATATATTTTTACCTTCCATCAAAAGTTCCTGTCCGTGAGATCCAACGAGGGTTTTGGATAGAAACGGCGCGAAATCGACCATGATTTCCCGAAGCAAAGGACAAACCGAGCCGAGTGCCATTTCGAGTTTTTGGGTGAGCGAAGCCTCGCGAGAGGGCGTAGGAACGGGAATGTGCTCGACGAGGCCCTTGATCGGCAAATCGTCCGGTCGGGGCGAGGCGGCGGTTACCACGAGCCTGTCCGGGACCCGGACTACCGAAATTTCACCGGTCGGCTTCTCGCCACGCCCTGAATCGCACAAATTTTCCTGTTCCACTACGTTTCCTTCGCTATCCGGATCACCTTTAAAAGCAAATTTATCCAGTTTTTATTTCATTTTTTTACTTAATTATTTTTCGTATTTTATATAAAATTGAGCTATTAGATTGTTTTGCCTCAGATTTATAAATATTTTTTTAAATTAGTAATATATTTAAGAAAGTTGATTTTTTGTTTGTTAAGAAAAGAAATTAGTGTTGTCGAAAAATGTTTATATTTCATAAGTTCAAATGAAAGTTCATTTGTAATACTTTATCATTTCATATTATGCTAGAATTGATAACAATATTTTTTTTCATTTCTTATATCAATAAAAAACTTAATTCGCATTGAATTGAGTGTCATTCTTCTTATATTTTCCAAATACTCGTAAACGACCAAAAGAACAACGAAATAGGTTTTTCGTATAGAGATAAACCACCTTGAGGAAATTAACCTGATTAAAAAACTAGCGTTTACAAATACAAAATTAACAATTTCCTAATTTTTTTATTTGAATAAATTGCGTGAATTTAATCTCGAAACATTTCCATCTTTTTATTCTTTTATTTGACATTGTTTTTTTTTTAGTAATTTTTAGTTTTCATTTACGTACCATGGGTGTGAGCAATATTGTGAATGTTTCTCGGATCTTCTCGAGGGTTCGTGATGGGCAAATTGTCGCCATCTTCATTGAGATTTACGTCTGTCCAGGCTTCCTCCGAGGAGTTGAGCTTGTTCTCGTTGTCGGTGGTAAGGTCAGAGGGGCTCGGATCTGCAGTGATGTTGCTCCGTTGCATCGCCTCTTCACTAGAGTCATTGCTCTGAGAAGACAAAGTTTAGCATTTCTACGTTTTTTCGTACGAAGACATTATACGAAATTGTTTCGTCCAAAAAAATATATTCAACTTATTCATTTATTTTTATTTTTAATTTTATTTTCTAATCCATTTCTTTCATTGACTGAATAAAAAATTGGAAGAAAAGTGAAAACGAGAAAACAAATGTCGTCCGTATTCTCCAAGTCAGAAAATCGTTATGCAGAATGTCTAGAAAAATGATCTGTTTGTCTCTATACTAAAATTCATTAAGAACTAAAATAAACGATTAAACTATTATTCGTAATAATACAATTATTTTACTCATTACTTCGTATCCATAATTTATCTCAATTTTAGGATCAATATTACTTATAGATAAAATACTACGATATCATTATTTACGATCTCAAAAACACTTTAATTACTTCCTAGAAAAACCGTCCAGACTACTTTTGTCTCACACTTCAAAAAGGTCACTAAAATATATTGAGATTTACTCCTCCCAAGGATAACGTGTACGACCTGATACACTTGACAAAAAAATGAGATATATATATTTAAAATAAATATATATATATTTGAAGCATGCAGATATTGATACACTACTCAACACGCAATCATCTTCTAGAAAAACGATTCATTTTTAGGAATAGATATCGAAACAATTGTGAATGAAGCTCATCATCCGAGATTCCAAGCGGTGACAGAGCGAGATGAGAAAATATTTGGGGTGACAAAAAGATGTGTTATATGTTAGTTTTTTAAATAATTTTTTTTTCTTTAGATAATGTAAGGTACATGACAATACGTATTTTCAGATATTTCGATTAAATCAATTTTTTTTTTCAATTTTGGAAACTTCCAATCAGAGACAGAATAATTTTTGAAATATTCTTGCTGTGTTTGTTATTTAAAAAAAAAATGTTTACCGAAAAATTATTTCGATCAGTTTTGCCTTTGCTCTCTTTAATTTTCATTTTTACCTGAATGTTTCGTGTGACTGGCTCGGATCTGGCAAGAGCACCGATCGTCTGTTCCGACGAGGCGTAATCCTCGAGAATAGTCCTCGATCGAGGCACACCGCTGTGACCTCCCTTCAGAACCAGTAGTTAGTACGCATAGCCAATGCAAGCAGAGAGAGGGTTAACGTTGAGAATTACAGGAAGAGTAGAGAGTATTCTTTCCATGCCTCCATCATTTTTATATTTTTTTCAAAAATAATATATACGTATTAAGGGAACAAGTGTGTTAATTTTTATTCGGAAGTTTTACTAGCATCCATTACATCGATTTTTCAAATCAACTAGTGAACATGCCAAACATCGAAAAAATTAATTATCACAGAATAAAATTATCGTAAACCTCAGAGTACAGTAGATAAATAAGGGGGATTCTGCGTAAACGCGTGTTAGTGCACACACACGGGCACCCACACACGTTTGCGTGAGCTCACACGTACACGCAAGGAA